>JABEZY010272171.1:0-17977 GCA_013467495.1 Gossypium gossypioides | reverse complement strand
ATGTGCTTAGGCATTTGGCCAAATTATGTTGGGATATGTTATGTTTATCTTACCTATTTTGTGATTAAATAGTAAGTTACGTTTTAATTTATACGAACTTACTAAGCTTAAATCCTTACTCTGTGTTATTTACGTGTTTTATATTGAATCGAAAGCTCATTAGGGTAGGAATCTTGTCGGAGCTATATCACACTATTCATCGACTCTTTTGGTACTTTTGGTTGTTTAGTTTTGGTTATAATGGCATGTATAGGTATTTTGGCTAATGTTGGTCATGTGTTTTGGTTGTTGGAATGGCCATTTGGTTTGGTTTGTGATTTGGTACTTTGATGATGTTACGAACTTAGTTGATGGCATGTAAATATTAGCTTTAGAATGGTTGATGTTGGACTTAATATACTTGAATTTGGAAGATGAAATTATGGTTTGATTATGTATATCGTATAAGTCTTGTGATTTGTTGTGAATTGGTGCTTTTTTTATAAAAGGCATATATGTCTACTAATGTTAGTGATTGAATGGCATTTTTGGTACCATTTGATAAGTTTTGGTATGTTTTGGTAAGTAAACTAAATGGCATGTATTAATGCAACTGTGCCTATAAGTTGGTTGCTCATTTTGACCAAATAGAGTACATGGTTAAACATGTTTTCATGTTGTCATTTGAGGTGCCTAAGCGAATATTGGTTGCATGTGAATATGCCATATGTATGAAGCTAGAATATGCATGATTTTGGTGTCTTGTTATGGCTTGTATATATGTGCATTTTTTGTTGTAGGTACATGCCTCGTTGGGTGAGAAAAATGGCTTGTAAAATGGTCTATTTTTGTCCACGCGGGTTGAGACACAGGTGTGTGTCTCAGCCGTGTGTGACATATGGCCAAGTAACACGGTCATGTGTCCCCTATATCTTTCAAAGGGTTGCAAGTTATGCTGTTACACGGCCTAGCACATGGCCTGGCACACGGGCATATGGGGTTAATTCGAAGCGTACATGGCCTGGCACACAGGCGTGTGGTTTGACCATGTGACCCAAGTTTGTGAGTTACACGAGCAAGGACACAGGCTGGGAGACGGCCATGTGTCCCTACTTCGAATGCCCATACGGCCGTGTGACCCCTGCAGTGTTGAAAATTTTTAATGTTTTCTAAAAAATTCTCTGAGTTTTTGATTTAGTCCCGACTTGTTTCTAACGCGTATTTAGGGCCTCGAGGGCTCGTATAAGGGACAATATGCATGTTTTGAATTGATTTTAATATGTTTATTGATATAATTTGAAAAGTTTGAAATTTATGTTCGTTTGATTTGAAAACTCTAGTAATGCTCCATAGCCCTGTTCCGATGATGGATACGGGTTAAGGGTGTTTCATTTATTGGTATTAGAGCTACGGTTTAGTCAATTCTAGGACTAAACGTAGCGTATATGAGTCTAGCTATACATGTCATTATATGACTTGTGATAGTGTGATATCTCTTGACTTTTTTAAAACATGTTTTCATATAGCAATGACATCCGACTGAGCTGACTCCAATGAAGTAGAAAGTAATGCTCAAGCCTCCATTCGCGGAGTAGCATCGAGTGGTACAAGGCCCGTATCCGAAGGTTGAGAAGGAGAGGCTAGGGAAGCCTTCATACAGATAATGAATGAATGGTTTACCGAGTTCGTAAGGAAAAATCCAGCAGCTCAACAACCTCCACCCCCTCCTGCTCCCCAATCAGTTCCCATTTTTCCTCAAGGTTTGGAACCTATACGAGTTAGTAAGCCACCTGTTGATAAGATTCGTAAGTACGGGGCTGAGGAATTTAGAGCTACTACTGAAATGATTCTGAAAGAGCAGAATTTTGGTTAGAGAATACAATTAGGGTTTTTGACGAACTGTCTTATTCACCGACTGAGTGTGTTAAATGTGCGGTATCATTATTGAAAGATTCGACTTACCAGTAGTGGAACACGTTGATTTTTGTAGTGCCAAGAAACTAGATCACTTGGGAATTCTTTCAAACTGAGTTTTGAAATAAATACATTAGTCAGAGATTTTTGGATAAAAAACGTAAAGAATTTCTTGAGCTCAAACATGGTCGTATGATTGTGTCAAAGTATGAGCGGGAATTTTTCAAACTGAGTAAATATGCCCAGGAATGTATTTTGACCTAGACTATTATGTGTAAAAGATTTGAAGAAGGGTTAAATGAAGACATAAAGCTACAAGTTGGAATTCTTGAGCTAAAAGAATTCGTTGTATTGGTTGATCGAGCACATAAAGCCGAAGAGCTGAGTAAATAGAAAAGACATGCTGATTTTGAAGCTAGAGACTCGAGGAAGAGATCGACTAGGAAGTCATATCAATCAACATTAAAGAGATTAAAAGAACACCATAACCATTCTACAACATCAGTGGGGTACTTCAGTAGAGACAAAGGCAACCGGTGTTCGAGTCCAAAACCTCAAGCTACATCTGTAGCAAGTGAAGGTAGTGTCAGAGATGTTTGTCCTGAGTGAAAACACTATAAAAGACCACATTATGGTGAGTGTCGACTGAAGAACGAAGCAAGTTTCAGGTGTGGCTCCCTCAATCACTATATTAGAGATTGCCCAGAGAAATCTGAGAAAGAGAAAGCTCTGGCCACGAGGTCGAGTAGTACTGTTGCGAGAGGTAGACCACCTCGTAATCCCAGAAATGTGAGTGGTAGCCATGGTGTAACAAAAGACTCTGCTGTGAGATCTGAAGCACGAGCACCAGCTAGGGCCTATGCTATTCGCGCATGAGAAGATGCTTCTGTGCCAGATGTTATTCCCGGTACTTTCTCTATTTTTTATAATGATGTTACTACTTTGATTGATCTGGTATCAACTCATTCTTATATATGCACGAGTTTAGTGACTAGTAAGAATTTACCTGTTGAGTCCACTGAATTCGTGGTTAAAGTGTCGAACCCCCTAAGTCAATATGTGCTAGTTGATAAAGTTTGCAAGAATTGTCCTTTGATTACTCGGGGTTATAGTTTTCTGGATGATTCGATGTTGCTACTGTTTGAAAAATTTGATGTGATTTTGGGCAGGGATTGGCTAACTCTACACTACACTATTGCGAACTGTAAACAAAAGCTTATCATTTTGAAATGTCAGAATGGTGAGACGCTTCGGATTGAATCAGATAGTGTGAGTGGGTTGCCTATTGTTATTTCAGCTATGACAGCACAGAAATATGTGAGAAAAGGTTGCAATGCTTACCTTGCTTATATGTGTTGGACACTAAAGTATCTGAGTCGAAGCTTGAATCAGTGTCGGTGGTTTGTGAGTATCCTAATGTATTTTTAGAGGAGTTACCGGGATTACTGCCGATCAGAAAGGTTAATTTTGCTATTGAACTAGTACTGGGGACATCACCGATATCGATAGCACCTTACAGAATGGCTCATCCTGAGTTAAAAGAGTTGAAAGCACAGTTGTAAGAATTGACAGATAGGGGTCTCGCTCGACCCAATTTTTCACATTGGGGTGCACCGGTTCTGTTTGTTAAGAAAAAGGACGGATCGATGAGATTGTGTATTGACTCCGTCAGCTCAACAAGGTTACAATCAAGAATAAATATCCACTGCCCTGAATTGACAATCTGTTCGATTAGTTGAAAGGTGTCACAGTATTCTCGAAGATTGATCTTCGTTCTGGTTATTATCAACTACGAGTGAAAGATTCAGATGTGCCGAAAACTACATTCAGAACCAGGTACGGACACTATGAATTTCTTGTGATGCTGTTTGGTTTAACTAATGCACCTACAGTATTTATGGATTTGATAAACATAATCTTCAAACCGTATTTAGACAGATTTGTTGTGGTATTTTTTGACGACATTCTAATATATTCACAAAATGAGTCCGAACATGCTAAACATTTGAGAATAGTGTTGCAAACCTTGTGAGATAAACAACTCTTTGATAAATTTAGAAAATGTGAGTTTTGGCTCCGAGAAGTCAATTTTTTGGGACATATAGTATCGGTTGAAGGCATTAGAGTTGATCTGAGTAAAATTTTAGCAGTTGTTAACTGGAAACCACCGAGAAACGTATCCAAAGTTAGAAGTTTTTTGGGATTAGCTAGTTATTACCAAATTATCATCAAAGGGTTCTCGATGATAGCTACACCGATAACACAACTCTTACAGAAGGATGTGAAATTTGAATGGTCCAAAAAATGTCAGTAAAGTTTCAATCAGTTGAAAGCACTGTTGATCGAGGCACCAGTTCTAGTTCAACCTAAATCGGGCAAAGAGTTTGTTATTTTCAGTAATGCATCTTTAAATGGTTTAGGCTGTGTTTTGATGCAGGAAGGCAAAGTAATAGCTTATGCTTCTAGACAGTTAAATTCGCACAAAAAGAATTACCGGACACATGACCTAGAGTTGGAAACTATTGTGTTTGCATTGAAAATTTGGCGACACCATTTGTTTGGCAAAAATGTTATATATTTACCGATCACAAGAGTTTGAAGTATCTAATGTTGCAGAAAGATTTGAATTTGAGACAGCGTAGATGGCTCGAATTGTTAAAAGATTATGAGTTGATCATTGATCATCATCCAGGAAAAGTGAATTTAGTTGATGACACTCTGAGTAGAAAGTCTTTATTTGATCTACGAGCGATGAACACACAATTGACATTATCTGACAATGATTCGATCTTAGCTGAGTTGAAAGCAAGACTGATGTTTTTACAATAGATCTACGAAGCTTAGAAATGTGATGTTGAGTTGCTAGCTAAGTAGGCACAGTGTGAGTCGACTTTCGATTCAGAATTTTAGATAGGATCCAATGGTTGTTTATTGCTCAAAAATAGAATTTGTGTACCGAAAAATCTAGAGCTCATTCAAAGATTCTTACACGAAGCTCATAGTGGTAGCTTATCTGTTCATCTGGGAAGTAATAAGATGTACAGTGACTTAAAATAGATGTACTGGTGGCCAAGAATGAAATGTGAGATATCTAATTTTTTATTTAGTTGTTTAGTATGTCAACAAGTAAAAGTTGAACATCAGGTACCTTCGGGATTATTATAGCCAGTGATGATACCGGAGTGGAAATGGGATCGAGTTACTATGGACTTCGTATTGAGTTTATCCCTATCTTTGAGAAAAAAGATGTCATTTGGGTTGTTGTTGATCGGTTGACAAAGTCAGCACATTTTATTCCAGTACGTATAGATTACTCCCTTGACAGATTAGCTGAGTTATATGTTTATGAGATTGTCAAATTACACGGAGTTCCAGTTTCTATCATTTCAGATACAGATCAGCGGTTTACATCATGACTCTGGAGAAAGTTACATGAAGCTCTTAGTACGCTGTTGTATTTTAGCACTGTATTTCACCCTCAGACCGATAGTCAGTTCGAGCGAATTATTCAAATTCTCGAGGATATGTTTCGTTGTTGTGTTTTAGAGTTTGAAGGCAACTAGGAGAAATATTTACCATTGGTTGAATTCGCGTACAACAACAGTTTTCAATCGAGCATAAAGATAGCACCATAGGAAGCTTTGTATGGTCGTAAATGTTGAACTCTGTTATACTGGATCGAGCTCAGTGAGAGAAAGATATACGAGGTTGATTTGATTCATGAGACTGAAGAAAAAGTAAAAGTGATCCGAGATAGTTTGAAAGCAAATTCAGATCGTCAGAAATCATATACGGATCTTAAACGTAAAGACATAGAATTTTAAGGTGGCGATAGAGTATTCTTGAAACTATTTCCCTAGAAGAAAGTCCTTCGGCTCAGTCACAAAGGAAAGTTAAGTTCACGATTTATCGGGCCGTATAAGATTATTAAAATAATCAAACCTATTGCGTATCGATTAGCTTTACCATCAGAACTAGAAAAGATTCATAATGTCTTTCACGTTTCTATGTTACAACGATACCAATCTCACCCTTCACATGTTATCTCCCCGGTCGATGTTGAGATTCAACCAGATATGTTGTACAGTGAGGAATCAATCAGAATTCTAACACGAGAGGTGAAGGAATTAAGAAACAAGAACATAACTATAGTAAAAGTTCTCTGGCAACGACATGAAATAGAAGAAGCCAGCTGGGAACTTGAGGAAGTTATGAGAAAGCAATATACGAACCTCTTTTCTGGTAAGATATTCGGGGATGAAAATCCCTTTAGAAGTGAGAGTTGTAATAGCTCATTTTCAGTGAAATTAGAACAGTGGTTTTGAGAAATCAAATTCGATGTCAAAAAATTTATTTTATTATTATTTTATTTCCTACAACATATAGTAGTACCGTATAAAAATTTTGTTAAGACATTTTACCATTTACATGCTCAATTTGATAAAACAGACTAAATCGCGTAAAGTGAAAAAGTTGAGTTCTAGTAGCTAAAGGTATTAAATAGCTATAGACCCTTAAAGTAAGAGTCCTTATATGGTAATCAGACCACTAATGAATATAGTGTAATGTGATGGCTTGACATTTGTGTAAAATTTAAAGTTTTTAAAGGTTATAATTGTAATTTGGTAATTAAATGATAATTAAAATAAGAAAAAGCCATTCATCTTCTTCATTCATCAAGCCACTATCGAAATTTCTTGTTCTTCTAACCTAGGGATTCGACCATCTTCATTATTGCTAAATTGGTATGAATTTTTGTCCCTTTTTTAATTATTTTTCTATTTTTGGGATCGTTGTATCTTAATCTAGCTAGCCCAGGGACTAATTTCTGAAAATATTAAACTATTAGGGTTTTTCTATTGTTGAATATGCACGAGTTTTGATGATTTATGGAAGAAAATGGATAGTTGTTGTTAGATAAACAACTTTTGTTAAGTGATTTTTGATGAAAATGTCGAATAGGAATTAAATTAAAAAATAGAAAATTTTACATGGTGAAATCGTGAAATAAATGAAATATAGGGCTTGCTAGAGACCTAATTGATATTCTGTTATAGTGGGTTGTGGTGAAATAGCATAAATTTCCATTTTTATGAGCTAGGGACTAAATTGCAAAGAAATTACAAGTATATGGGCAAAATGGTAAATTTGCTAAAATATGATTTTGGGTTAAATTGAATAAAATGCAAATTGAATTGAATTAAATTTGTTCGTATAGATCAAGAAAGACCTCATACGGCTTTAGATCGGAGAAAAGAGAAATTCTCGAATTAATCACCTCCGTATCTATGTGTACTCATCACTGTAAGTTCATGTAATTAGATTGTGTATATGCTTCTGATTGAAATATACTTTTTTTGTGAATTGCTATACGTATATACCAGTTGCATATCCAACGATGGACGACTACTACCGTGTCATTAGGGTTTACATGATTCGGGTACTAGTCCTAAACATCCTACCGATGGCTGAGGTCCTAAATTTGTTGCAGATACTCCACAACTCATGTGAGCAGCATCGTGTAGCTACATTCTGACCCCCAACTTGTGTGAGCATACTAATTTATAGCTCGTGAGAGCATATCGATCTACAGCTCGAGTGAGAATACCAATTCACAGCTCCTATGAGCATACATGTACATGATTAGACGGATTACAATTATATGATTTAGCACACTATGTATGAGTTATCATAGGTATCCAACGATATTCTAATGGTTCAACGGGCATTATTCTGATAAGAAATGGTAAGGGTTCATTACGGACTATTACAGGGATACATATAAATTATATGGAAATGTTGTTACATGGTATATGGAAAACTGAATTGGATGATACATGGTTTTGGTTTGTATATGTATTTACTTGGCTAACATGGTTGGTGTATATGTACTTAGGCATTTGGCCAATTATGTTGGGATATGCTATGTTTATCTTACCTATTTTGTGATTAAATGGTAAGTTACATTTTAATTTATACGAACTTACTAAGCTTAAATGCTTACTTCCTGTTATTTACGTGTTTTATAGTGAATCAGAAGCTTGTTCGGGTATGAATCTTGTCAGAGCTATATCACACTATCCATCGGCTTTTTTGGTACTTTCGGTTGTTTAATTTTGGTTTTAATGGCATGTATAGGTATTTTGGCTAATGTTGGCCATGTGTTTTGGTTATTGGAATGACCATTTGGTTTGGTTTGTGATTTGGTGCTTTGATGATGTTATGAGCTTAGTTTATGGCATGTAAAATATTAGCTTTATAATGGTTGGTGTTTGACTTAATATACTTGAATTTGGAAGATGAAATTATGGTTTGATTATGCATATTGTATAAGTTTTGTGATTTGTTGTGAATTGGTGCTTTCTTATGAAAGGCATATATGTCTACTAATGTTAGTGATTGAATGGCATTTTTAGTACCATTTGATAAGTTTTGGTATGTTTTGGTAAGTAAACTAAATGGCATGTATTGATGCAAATGTGCCTATAAGTTAGTTTCTCATTTTGACCAAATAGAGTACATGGTTAAACAAGTTTTCATGTTGCCATTTGAGGTGCCTAAGGGAATATTGGTTTTATGTGAATATACCATATGTATGAAGCTATAATATACATGATTTTGGTGCCCTGTTATGGCTTGTATATATGTGCATTTTTTGTTGTAGGTACATGCCTTGTTGGGTGACAAAAATGGCTTGTAAAATAGGCTATGTTCGTCCACACAGGTTGAGACAAAGGTGTGTGTCTCAGCTGTATGTGACACACGACCAAGTGATACGGCCTTGTGCCCCCTGCAGCTTTTAAAAGGTTGCAAGTCAGACTATTACATGGCCTAACACATGGCCTGACACACGGGCGTGTAGGGTTACTTCGAAGGGTACACGACCTGACACACTAGCGTGTGGCTTGGCCGTGTGAGCCAATTCAGTGAGTTACATGGGCTGGGACACGGTCGTGTGTCCCCTGTAGTGTTGACAATTTTTAATGTTTTCTGAAGAATTCTCTGAGTTTTTGATTTAGTCCTGACTTGTTTCTAACACGTATTTAGGGCCTTGAGGGCTTGTATAATGGACAATATGTATGTTTTGAATTGATTTCAATATGTTTATTTATATGATTTGAAAAGTTTAAAATTTATGTTTGTTTGATTTGAAAATTTCGGTAATGCTTCGTAACCCTATTTCGGTGATAGATACGGGTTAGGGGTGTTACAGTTCCAATTATCTAGTACACCAATAGAATGCTTGAAATGTGCTATCTCTTTGTTAAGAGACTCAATTTATCAATGGTGGAATACATAGATCGCAGTTGTACCAAAGGAGAGTGTAAATTGGGAATTTTTCCAGAAAGAGTTTTGAAAGAAATATGTTCGAAGACAGCCTAAATGAGGATATCAAGCTATTATTTGGGATTCTTGAGTTAAAAGAATTTGTGATTTTAGTTGATAGAGCACACAAGGCTGAGGAACTTAGCAAAGTGAAGAGAAAAGTCAATTCTGAGGCTCGTGATTTAGGAAAAAGACCTACGAGAAAATCATTCTCATCTCGTCGAAGAAATTGGAAGAATTTCATTGTCGTTCATTAGCTTCGGTGGGTTATTCTGGAAGAGATAGAGGAAATCAACAATCAAGTTCAAAATCTCAAGCTACATTTGTAGCGAGCGTGGGCAATGTCAAAAACTACAAGCCCGAATCTCAGTAATGTAATAGATGAAAATTTGGTGAATACAGACTGAAAGACGGGTCGTGTTTTAAATGTGATCCCTATGATCATTATCTCAGAGATTGCCCTAAAAGGTTCGATAAAGAAAAGGCTCAGAACACTTGTTTGAGTAACATGGCTGCGAGAAGGAGACCAACCTAGAACACTGGAAATACGGGTAACAGTCGTAGTGGGATGAAAGATTCTGCTATGAGATCTAAGGCACGGGCACCAGCTAAGGCTTACGTGATTCGTGCTCGAGTAGAAGCTTCAGCACCTCATGTGATCGCCGGTACATTTTCTATATTTGACTCTAATGTTAATGCTTTGATTGACCCTGGGTCAACGCACTCAAATGTATGCACAACTTTAGTGTCAAATAAGAAAATACCTTTTGAGTCTACTGAGTTTGTGGTTAAAGTAAAGAACCCTATAGGTCAGTATGTGTTAGTTGATAAAGTTTGTAAAAATTGGTTGATTTTGATGTCATTCTGGGTATGGACTGGTTAACTCTACATGATGTTATTGTGAACTGTAGACAAAAGCATATTGTGTTAAAGTGTTAGAAAGGTGAAAAGCTTCTAATTGAATCAGACAGAGTAGATAGTGCATCTAATGTTATTGAATCAGAAAGAGTAGATAGTGCATATTATGAGTTTCTTGTTATGCCCTTTGGTTTGACTAATGCACTTGCTGTTTTTATGGACTTGATGAATAGAATATTCAGACCGTATTTAGATAGAATTTTTTATTATATTCATTGATGACATTTTGATCTATTCAAGAGATGAGATTGAGCATGCCTAGCATTAGAGAATTGTTTTGCAAACTTTACGTGAAAAACAATTTTTTGCTAAGTTTAGCAAATATGAGTTCTAGCTCTAAGAAGTTGGATTTTTGGGACATGTCGTATCGATAGACGGTATTAGAGTTTATCTGAGTAAAATTTTAGCTGTAGTGGACTAGAAACCTCCAAGAAATTAGTCGGAAGTCAGAAGTTTTCTGGTATTTTCTGGATATTATAGAAGATTTGTTAAAGGATTTTTTATGATTGCTATTCCATTTACAAAACGACTACAAAAAGATGTCAAGTTTGAATGGTCTAAGAAGTGTCAGAAAAGTTTTAACCAGTTGAAAGCGTTATTAAGCAAGGCACCTGTGTTAGTTCAACTAGAGTTCGATAAAGAATTTGTAATGTATAGTGATGCTTCATTCAATGGATTAGGCTATGTTTTGATGAAATAAGGCAAACTGGTAGCATATGCTTCTCGACAGTTGAAACCGCTCGAAAAGAATTATTCGACTCACGATTTAGAGCTTGTAATTATTGTATTTGCTTTAAAGATTTGGTGACACCATTTGTACGGAGAAAAATGTCACATCTTCACGAATAATAAAAGCCTGAAGTTTTTTATGTCACAGAAAGATTTGAATTTGAGAAAGTGTAAATGGCTTGAGTTGTTGAAAGATTATGATTTGATTATTGACTATCATCCGCGAAAGGCTAATGTTGTTGCTGATGCACTGAGTAGAAAATCTCCGTTTGCTTTATGGGCTTTGAACACGTGGTTGACATTGATTGATGATGGTTCAATTTTAGCTGAGTTGAAAGCTAAACAAATTTTTTGCCACATATCTATGAAGCTTAGAAAAGTGATACTAAATTGATTGCTAAACGAAAATAGATTAAGTCGACATCTGATTCAGATTTTCATGTTGGTTCAGATGGCAGTTTGTACTTCAAAGATAGAATTTGTGTTCTAAGACACTCTGATCTCGTTTAGAAGATTTTGCAGGAAGCTCACAGTAGTAGCTTATCGATACATCCTGGTAGCAATAAAATGTACGATGATTTGAAATATATGTACTAGTGGCCATGTATGAAACGAGAAATTTCTGAATTTGTATCAAAATGCTTAGTATGTCAGCAAGTTAAAGCCGAGCATCAAGTACCTTCTGGTTTATTACAACCAGTGATGATTCCAAATTGGAAATGGGAATGTGTTACAATGGATTTCGTATCAGGATTGCCTTTATCTTTGAGAAAGAAAGATGTTGTGTGGGTCATTGTAGATCGTTTGACAGAATCTGCGCATTTCATTCCTATGCGTATGAATTTTTCACTTGAGAGATTATGTTTCTGAGATAGTTAGACTGCACGGTGTGCCAGTTTCTACTATTTTTTATAGGGATCCAGAGTTTATGTCTCGTGTCTAGAGCAAGTTACATGAAGCTCTCAGAACTCGGCTGCATTTTAGTACAACATTTCATCTACAAACTGATGGTCAGTTTGAGTGAGTAATATAGATACTCGAAGATATGCTTCGATGTTGCGTTTTAGAGTTCAAAGGTAATTGGGAGAGATTTTTACCCTTGGTAGATTTTGCATACAACAACAGTTATTAGGCGAGTATTAAAATGACACCATATGAAGCTTTGTATGGTCGAAAGTGTCAACTCCGTTATACTGGACTAGCTGAGTGAGAAAAAGTTATTCGGTGTTGATTTGATTCGAGAAACCAAAGAAAAATTCAAAATGATATGTAATAGTTTGAAAGTAGCTTCCGATCAACTGAAATCTTACGTAGATTTAAAAAGAAAAGATATAGAGTTTGAAGTTAGCGACAAGGTAATTTTGAAAGTATCGCCTTCGAAGAAAGTTCTCCGATTTGGTCGAAAAGGAAAGCTTAGTTGACAATTCATCACACCGTACGAGATCATTGACAGGACTGGACTAGTAGCTTACCGGTTGGTTTTGCCATCAGAATTAAAAAAGATTCATAATGTATTCATGTATCGATGTTACGATGGTATCGATCAGATCCTTCACACATAATATCCCCAGTTGGTGTTGAGATTTAGTCTAATATGACGTACAGTGAAGAACCAATCAGAATTCTAGCTCAGGAAGTTAAAGAATTGAGAAATAAAATTATACCTTTAGTTGAAGTTCTCTGGCAAAGACACAGAATAGAAGAAGTTACCTGGGAACCAGAAGAAGCTATGAAAGTGCAATACTCGAACCTATTTTTTGGTAAGATTCTCGGGGACAAAAATTCCTTTAAAAGGGAGAGTTTTAACAGCTCGTTTTTAGTGAAATCGAAACAGTGGTTTTAGGACCACAAACCCAACGAGTAAATTTTTATTTTATTATTATTTTAATGTCTATGGGGTATTAGTAAGATCGTGTTAAAATTTTGTTAAGAAATTTTGAAGTTTGCATGATTAATTAAGTGAAAAGGATTAAGTCGTAAAAAGTGTAAAAGTAGAGTTTCATTAGTTAAAAAGGCCAAATGGCTATGAAACTTTAAAGTGAAGGGACTTAAATGGTAATTAGACCATTTGAATAGTTAGTGGATATTCATGGCAAGGTTTTATTGAAATTTTGATTATTTTTAAAGGACAAAATGGTAAAACGGTAAATAAAAAAAACAAATAGGCTAAAATCATCTTCTTCCCATTTGTTTCTTCTCAATCAATTCTTCAATGGAGAAATAGCTAGGTTTCGGCCAAGCATTGTTTCACTTGCATGGTATGTAGTTTTGTCCTGTTTTTAATGATTTCTATGTTTTTGAGGTTATTTTAGCATAATCTAGCTAGTCCGGGGTCAATTTGTAAAACTATTAAAGATTGAGGGTTATGTCATGAATGCTTTTGAATGTTTCTTGATGTCTTATGGTAGATTATGAGTCATTGTTGATAAATAAACAAGTTTTGTAAAGTGATTTCTAATGAAATTTGCAATTAGGGATTGATTTGTAAAAATGATAAAAATTCATGTTAAATTTATGAAATGATGGTTGGGTTGATATAATTCCCTAATAAATTTGGTTAGCTTGAATGGGGGATTAAAATGTTTAGATTCCAATTTATGAGCTTAAGGACTAAATTGTGAAAATTTAAAATGTTAGGGGCAAAATAGTAATTTTACGTAAACGTGAAATGTGAACTGAATTGAATACTAGAAGTATTAAATGGATTGAAATTGTCTATTTAGATCAAGATAGACCACGTACGGACTTAGATCGAGTCAAAGCTAAAGGTTCGAAATAGTTCGATTTAACCTTTACGACCCTAGTTGTCGAGGTAAGTTCGTATGAACGATTGTTATATTCATGTTATTTAAATGTATGTTATTAAGTTTATTATAATGTAACTTGATCGATGTATGAATAATTCAATGCAATGACGATTATCGAGTCCTGGTTGAACCTTAGGAATTCGTAGGATACAAATGACATGTCATTAGGATTTTCATGTTTCGAGTGCTGGTCTTGAATGTCCTACCGATGGCTGAGGTCCTGCATTTGTTGCGAATACTCCACAACTCGTGTGAGTAGCATTGTGTAGCTTACATTCTGACCCACAGCTCGTGTGAGCAGGCTTGTTTCACAGCTCATGTGAGCAATGATGTAAAGGAAAGGTTACGGTTATATGTTTAAGCATACTTCGTGTGAGCTTTCCCGAGTATCCAATGATATTCTAGAAGGTTCAACGGGCAAGAAAAGGGATTGAAATGGTAAGTTTCCAAATGGAATTTTGCATATGCTCATGGAAAGGATGAATGAATCAAATGATGTATTTTCATATGGAAATGACTTATCATATGGATAATTAAAATGAGTTACGTATAAATGCACTAACTTGTGTATTGATGATGTAACACCCCTAACCCGTATCCGTCGCCTGAATAGGGTTGCGAAGCATTACTGTATAAAAGGAACATTAAATCATTCATTTCATACATCATTGCAAACATAATCTAACTACATTCAATCACATACATAATGTCCCTTAATTGAGCCCTCGAGGCCCTAGAAATACATTAGAAACAATTCGGGACTAAATTGGAAACAATTGGAATGTTCATGAAAAAGTTAGAAAAATTAGACTGCAGGGGTCACACAGCCATATGGCCAAGTCGTGTAACAATTGAAAGAGGGACACATAGCCATGTCTCAACCCGTGTCCTTGCCTATTTAACTCTCTAAGTTGGGTCACACGGCCAAGCTACATGCCCGTGTGCTAGGCCGTGTAATAGTCTGACTTGCATGCATTAAAACCTACAGGGAACACACAGCCGTGTCACCTAGCCCTGGGTCACACACCTATGTCTCAGGCCGTGTAGACATGAAATTGTCCAAAATCAAGCCATTTCCATCACCAAATTAAACATGTACCTAAAAGCATTTTATGCAAATAATCAAAGCATCCAAACCTTGCCAAAACATGCATGGAATGACCAATTCAATAGACCAAATCCATTCAACCAATATGCCAAATAAGGCACCTTAAATGCATTCATTCAAATCTTACCTAAACATGTATACATTACCACATTTCAATCATGCACATAAAGTCCAATACCTTTTCAAAACATACCCTGTCTTGACCATATTAAAACTAACCCATCATTTACCATATTGGCCATTGAAACATGCATCAAACCATTGCTACATTAACACATACGAATATGGCATTAAAAGTACCAAGATGACACAAACTAACCAACATCACATGGTGCCAAAACAATTTATACATGCCAAAATCATCAACCAACATTCAAATAACATTAAACACAAGTCCATCTATACATGTCATTATAACCTTGGCCAAAACATCAAAAACTACTGATACAATCGCTGGATAGTGTGATAGATCTTCGAGGAGCTTCCAAACGGGTCGCGCTACCGATTATCTATAAAACATACGAAAGAAAACTACGTAAGCACATAACGCTTAGTAAGTTTGTAAAACATGAACATAACTTATCATTTCAATACATAAAATTAAGATTAAATACAACATAATCCAACCACAAGCTTGGCACAAGCCTAAGCACCATCAATAACACATGTTAGTGCATTCAAACATAATTCACTTGAATTAACATAAGGTAAGCCATTATACATGAACATACTTCATTTGAACTCAGCATTTTCATGAACATAAGTATATGAAGGTTACCAATTCAATCCTTTTCATAAATACATGATTTAGTTCATTTGAACACTTACCCTTCCTTTCCTTTTCATGCCCGTTGAACCATTTAGAATATCATTGGATACTCGGGAAAGCTCACACGAAGTGTGCTAAACATATAATCGTAACATTTCCTTTACATTGTTTCTCACACGAGCTGTGGGTCAGAATGTAAGCTTCAGGATGCTCCTTACACGAGCTGTGGAGTATTCATAACAAATGCAGGACCTCAGCCATCGGTAGGACATTCAAGACCAGCACTCGACACATGAAAACCCTAATGACATGCCATTTGTATCGTATGAATTACTAAGGTCCAAACGGGACTCAATAACGGCCGTGACATCGTTGGATATACATAATTTATTTACATGGAAAATAACACATTAACATATAAATCAATATATCAGTAAAATGATATTTAATCATACGAACTTACCTCGATGAAAATGACGTAGGAACGAGATCAACTAATCCGAGGCTTTAGCTTTTCCTCTATCTATATTCGTACGTGGTCTATCTTGAACTAAATAGACAAATTCAACCCATTTAATTCTTATATTATTCAATTTAGTCCGTATTTCATTTTTTGTAAAATTACAGTTTTACCCTTCATATTTAGTCTTTAAGCTCATAAATTGAAATCTAAGCATTTTAATCCTCCTATCATGCTATTCAAATTCACTAGGGACCTATACCAATTCATACAAACCATCATTTCATAATTTCACCATGAAATTTTATCATTTTTACAAATAAGTCCCTAAATACCATTTTCATCAACAATCACTTTACAAAACTAGTTTATTTATCAACAAGGACTAATAATCTCTCATAAAACATCAAGAATCAAGAAAGAACATTCATGGAAAAACCCTAATTCTTTAACGGTTTTGCAAATTGATCCCCGGGCTAGCTAGGTTAAGCTACAACGATCTCGAAAATATAAAAATCATTAAAATGGAACAAAATTACACTTACATGCAAGGGAAATACTTAGTCGAACCTTCAAGCCTCATCAATGGGGTTTTCTATCCCTAAATTCAGTGGAGAGATGAGCTAATGAAGATGATACATTATTTTTACTATATTTTACTTTACTTTAATTATTGAATTACCTTTTTAAGCTTACTAATCAACCTTAAAATCACTTAACTTTATGTCCATATTTGTCCACTAACATTATAAATGGTATAATTACCATTTAAGTCCACTCACATTTAAGTTTGATAGCAATTAGACTCATTTTACTAATAAAACTCTACTTTTGCACCTTTTACGATTTAGCCCTTTTTACGTAATTAAACATGCAAATGTCAAAATTTATTAACGAAATTTTTATATGACCCTACTAACATTCCATAGACATTAAAATAATAAAAAAATAATTTACTTATTAGATTTTTGGTCCCAAAACCACTGTTTTGATTTCATTAAAAACGGGTCGTTACAAATGATGATGCATATGCTTTTGCCAAGCTTGTGGTTCGGGTTATATTATGCTTATACTTAATGTTATGTAAATGAAATTGTAAGTTATGTTTATTTTCTATGAACTTACAAAGCATTATTTGCTTACGTAGTTCTTTCTTATGTTTTATAGATTATCGAAAGCTCGACCTATTTGAAAGATTGTCGGAGATCTATCACACTATCTAGCATAAATATTGGTAGTTTTTTATATTTTGGCCAAGGTTATAATGGCATGTATAGGTGTACTTATAATGGTGCTTAGTTGATGATTTGGCATGTATAGTTATGTAAGTTAACTTGGTTGGTACGTTTGATGCCTTGCTAGTTTGTGTCATTCTGGCTATATCATGTTGCATGTTTTGAATGGCTCAAATGGCATGTCTTGTGATGGAATAGTAATGGTCAAGTTGTGGCATGTTTGATAAGTTTTGAAGAATGTTTTGAGGTGTCTTTGAATGTCATATTGGTTAGTTGTAATAAGACTTTTGGAATGACAAATATATGCATGTTTCGATATGGTTTGATGCTTTGTAAGTGTGCATAATTTGGTCAAATGGTTATGCATGAAATGGTATAGGAAATGGCTTGTTTTTAGACTAATTTATGTCCACAAGCCCTGAGACACAGGCGTGTGACTCAGCCGTGTGTGTCACACAGCCTGGCGACACGGTCGTGTGTCATTTAATGGTTCCTTTGTATACAAGTCAGTGAGTTATATGGCCTAGCACACAGCCTAGTACACAGGTGTGTGGACCGTCTTAGGCTAAAATTTAGTTCGCCTCGATACTTCAAATTGCTTCTGGGATTTACGCTTCTAGTAGTGTATGCCGAGCCATTTTTCTCCATTTGTGCAAATCTGTAGAAAATAACCAAAATTCATCAAAATTAATTATAAAATTAACTAAAATTCAACATGTTCATATTTTAAGT
>JABEZY010272164.1:428-13036 GCA_013467495.1 Gossypium gossypioides | reverse complement strand
CAATATATTTTCTTCTACAATTCACAATAGCATCATGCTGTGTTAAACAGTTCATTCCCAGAATCACATTCAACCTCCGGGGTTGGAGGTAGCCCAAGCAACTCTTCTAAAAATACATCTGAGAATTCACATACCACTGGAACCAATGCTAGTTTCATTTTCGAAGCTCTGGAGTCAACTATATAAACGAGATATGCTTCACAACCTTTTTCAACATATTTCCGTGCTGTCGTAACATAAATTATACTAGATGTACCATCCAATCTATATGATTCAATTCGAACCCGCTTACCATTCTGACATTTTAACACAATATATTTTCTTCTACAATTCACAATAGCATCATGCTGTGTTAAACAGTTCATTCCCAGAATCACATCGAATTCATCAAAAGGTAATAACACCAAACTAGCGGGAAAGTCATAACCCCTAATTTTCAGTGGGCAAGACCTACCTAACTGATTAACTAGAACACACCGACCTAAAGGATTTGTAACCTTAACAGTATATTCAGTAAATTCAACAGGTATTTTCTTTTTGTCTACTAATGTACTACATATATACGAATGAGTTGGTCCAGGACCAATCAATGCATATAAATTAATATCAAAGAGAGAAAAAGTACCCGTAATAACATCTGGAGCAGTAGCTTCTTCTCAAGCCCGAATTGCATAAGCTCTAGCCAGTGTTCTCGCTTCTAACCGTTCATTCATCTCATTAATCTTTCTTTGACCGAGAGTAGTATTTCTACCATTTCTAGATCTTTTACCCTTATGAGAGATTGCTTCGAGCTTATTTGATTGATTCCCGAAATCACTTTGCTTCTTGAGAAAGTGGTCGGCAGCTCCACAATGGAAATAACCTCCTAATTTCGATCAACACTCACAAAAATGTCTTTTATTACAGTCATCACGAGTTAAAATGGTTCTCTCCACATTTCTTACACTTCCAACACTCGCCACTAGAGTGTTGACTAACTGGAAATTACTTTGTCTTGGTTTCTCTCGGTTAACAAACTCTAAAGGAGTAGTTGATCGACTTGTCTCATTTCTAACTTTCTTTGAGAGAGACGACTGAGCAGGCTTGAATAATCCTCTCTTGTTATAGTCTCTGAATCTTGAATCTGATTTTCGTTTACTTTTACAAATCTCTTCAATTTTTTTTGCTCGTTCGAACAGTTCTACAAATTCTTATAACTTTAGTGTTGTTACAACAAATGGATCTCATCGTTTAATCCATCTTCAAACTTGATACATATTTCCTCCTCGGTCGATACAATGTTACGAGCATACTTGCTTAATTGCATAAATTCTCGGTCATACTGTAGCGGTTTCCTTACTTTAGTTCGAGAATTTTTTTCTTTTTCCGCTCGATAAACAATTTGCTAACAAACTTTTTCTTGAATTCACTCTGGAATAAGTCCCAATTAATTCAAACATCTGATACCATCGTGCTCAAGGTATCCCACCACAAATATGCCTCGTCTTTTAGCAAAGACACCGCGCATCTTAAGCAATCTTCAAGGGTACACAATAATTCTACAAAAACTCTCTTTGTATTTAATAACCAGTACTTAGATTTTGACGGATCATCATTTACCGTAATTCTAATCTTTTCTGCTCTACATTTCTGAACCTTATCTATAGATACCTAAGTAACCAACAAAGGTACAAGGGTGGTAGTATTTAGGGGTGCTGAAGGAGGCACAACAGGGGGAGGAGGAGGCGAAATAGCCATATTTGCTTGTTTAAACTAGTTGAACCATTCGTTCATCATTCCCATAAACATATGTTTCATTTCATCACCAACCGGTTGAGGAATAGGAGCACTATTACTTGCTTCTAGATTCGAAGCTTGAACATTACTTTCAGCTTCGTTAACTATAGCTCGATTAGATTCTGCTGACATCTTGAATCTATAAGAAATAAATCATTAGAACGGATCAAACGCATCACACTATCATAGGGTATATGTGGCATGTATATACTAATTCCTATTTCGCTACGTTAGTCCTAGAATCGACTAAACCGTAACTCTGATACCAATAAATGTAACACTCCTAACCCGTATCCGTCACTGAAACAGGGTTATAAAGCATTACCAGAGTTTTTAAATCAAACAAACAAAAATTTCAAACATTTCAAATCATATCGGTAATCATATTTAAACCAATCCAAATCATACATGTTGTCCCTTATATGAGCCTTGGAGGCTTTAAAAACACATTAGAATTAAGTCAGAACTAAATCTAAAACTCAAGGAATTTTTTAGAAAATAGCAAAAATTTACTACACTGTAGGGGTCACACAGCCGTGTGGGCATTCGAAGCAGGGAAACACGGCCATGTCCCAGCCTGTGTCCGTGCCCATGTAACTCACTGACTTAGGTCACACGGCCAAGCCACACGCCCGTGTGCCAGGCCGTTTACCCTTAAAAATAACCTCACACGCTCGTGTGCTAAGCTATGTGCTAGGCCATGTAATAGCCTGACTTGTAACCCTTTGAAAGCTACAAGGGACACATGCTCGTGTGTCACACACGACTGAGACACACACTCATGTCCCTGCCCGTGTGGACGAAAAATAGGCCATTTCTAATCCATTTTTCTCACCCAACAAGACATGTACCTACAAGCACATTTACACACAATTACCAACCATAACAAGGCACTAAAATCATGCATATTCTAGCTATAAACATGTGATATAATAACATACAACCAATATGCCCAAAGGCACCTCAATGACTACATCAAAACATACTAAATGGTGTTAACCAAGCCATTCAACTACTAGCATTAACATTCATATATGTCATTCCCAACAAAGTATGAATTCACCACATTTTTAAACAAGAAACATAACATAAATAATATGCAAATTCTTTACTAACATTTCATCTTCCCTCATTCAAACACCTAACCAAATACAATTGCTAGCATAACAACTTAAACTCATCAACATTAAACCATCCATAAGCGATTTCATTCATACCAATTTATCAAATCAAAAGATACATATGTACATCCTAGAAAACAAAGTGTCCGAAACACAATTTAGTGATTCACTTTTATACCAAAATGAACTAGACATATATACATATATACTTACAGCCACATATACATGCCATAATCCCAAAAGAGTTCAAAAGCTACTAACAATGATAGATAGTGTGAGTCGAAGTTTTGATTCGTCCCAAGTCAGTAAAAGTAATCTACAAAATGACACATAAACTCATATAAGCTTATAAAACTTAGTAAGTACATAGGAATTCATTTAAATTAACATTAAATAAGTGAACCTCTATTTTACTTAATAAATGTTACTGAAATGTAACCACGACACGAAAGTGCTATCAAGAGTACCAAAGTACAACAGAGACACGTAACTGCGATCTGGAGTACCGAAGTACAACAGGGGCACGTAAGTGCGATTAGGGGTATAATTATATAATAATTAACTACTTGATTATAAAATACAATTACATAAGGAAATCAAATGATATAATTTAATTACTATGAACTTATATTAACACTATCGCGAAGGAGTACGATGGACTAATCCACAACTTTCGCCTTCCCTTGATTTAAATCCGGTTGAGATCTATCTTGATCTAAATAAATAAATTCAACCAATTTAATAACTAGTCTATTCAATTTAATCCAAATTCACATGTTAGAAAAATTACACTTTTGCCCCTACACATTTGATTTCTTTTCAATTTAGTCTCAAAGCTCAATAAATGAAATTCATGCAAATCCAATTGTGTGTAAATCCCTAACCCAAGCTAGTCGAATTTCATATAAGTCCCTTTCAACTAATAAAATTTATTATTTCACAATTTACATAATGAACTTTTCACATTATTCAATTTAACCCATAATTGACATTTTTAACAAAATTCACTTTACAAAAGTTATTTATCTAACAACATATATTCATTTTCTCCCACAAAACATAAAATTCACATGATTTTATTCATGGTAACAACCTATACTTTTAACAATTTTACAAATTAGTCCCTAAGATAGCTAGATTAAGCTACAACGACTCAAAAACGTAAAAATAATTAAAAATGAAGTTAAAATTCATACCATGCAATCCCAAAATCTCAACTGAAATTTCAAGCTCAAAAGATAGGGTTTTCCAAGCCTAATTTTGATGGAGAAGAAAGCTCATGAAGATGAGCACTAAATTTCCTATTATTTTTTTATGATTATTTTAATAATTACCATTTTAACCATAGTTTTTAAACTTTAAAAATTAACTAAACCATGCCCATTTTTGTCCATTAACCATATCAATGGCATAATTACAACATAAAACCTCCAACCATTTAAATTCATAGCTAATAACTCTCTTTAATTTACAGAACTCAAGTTTTGCACATTTTGTAATTTAATCCTTTTTATCGAATTAAGCATGCAAACGGTAAAATTTCTTAACAAAATTTTTATACGATACTACTAACATCTTGTAGACATTAGAATAATAAATAAATAGATATTCACACGTTGGATTTGTAGTCCCAAAACCACTATTTTGATTCCACTAAAAACGGGCTGTTACATACATGATACTACATTTTTTGTTAGAGCAACTATAGAAAATTTTACACCATTCGTTCATCCAAACATGTAAATAAGCATTAAACACATTCACAACATCTTACACAATCATTTCTAGGTCTTACACGAGCTTACAAAAGCTCTTTTGCTAGCTCGAGAATGAATTAGGACCAAAATGTAAAGTTTTTAAATTCTTAAGCTGACGTCGTGACTTCATAACTTCTTCAACGTGGTGTTTCTAACTCAGTGAGTCACGTCGCAACGACATGTATAACCACGTCGTAACATCACTCTCTGTCAGACGAGGTTGCAACATCAAATGCTCCTCGTCGTGACGTTACCTCTATTATTTTGTCAAAATGTACATTTAGTACCTAATTCAAATGTTTCCAACATAAACAATCACCAAATCCTTTCATATATCAATTCCACCTATACTAAAATGTGTCAAACAAACCAAAACATGTTCAAAACATGTAAACCAACCATTTAACATAACATTCTATCCATTAACATCATTTTGATTCAAGTCATTTCTTCATCCACCTAGCCAACTCAAGCTAGGCCAAACAACTTTAACACACATGCATACTTGTACATTTTGGTGCATCAAAAACTTACATTGTCAAAAACTAAACCAAAACAGACACATATGTTAAGCTACATATAAACATATTATGATCAACTATCAAGATTTACCATTTCCTCATCATTCACCAACTTACCAACCTAACCACTTCATTATATAACTTTGAACATACTATAATAAAATATGTTCTTGATCATCCTTTTTCCTAGTATCAAAATTTTACCAATTCAAGCATCAACTAAATTATAAGGTATGCTTAACATCCAATATCAACATTTATATACTTATCACATAATTCACAACTCAAAATGACCATTTTCAAACTAAGATGTCCTTAAATACATGCCACAATATCTAAACTCAAAATGAACATATGTCTATCGTCTTTTGATTGTGTGAGCTTTTTCGCTAATCCTATCAGCAAGTTCTACAAGGTGACAATCTACAAAGAAGAAAAATAATTAAATTAAGCATTAAGAATGCTTAGTAAGTTCAAATGGAATCACTACACTTACCTTGATCATTTTATGTAACAGCTCGTTTCACGAAGTCTCTATTTATGGTTATTTTTTATTGTGCTAAGTGTAGTTTTGAGTAAGTAATGTATTAGTTGTGGCAAAGTATGGGTTTTTGTGTATGCGCCGATTGGCAAAATCTGTGTTTTGGTGAGACCTATGGTTTGGTGGATTCTTCTGTTGAGTATATGTCACCCTAGATGTTTTGCTGAAGTCGTCAAATTTGTAGTTTCATAGATTTGTTTATTATTTTTATAAGACTATTTAGTTTGTCTAGTGAGAAACTTGTTAGAGTGGAACTAATATACTGTAGTTGATAAGACTTAAATTATACTAAGCGCCCTTAATCACAAAAATTAAGAGTATTAGTGGAACAACCTGATCCTTCCACTAAACTTTGAGAATGGTCTCGAAGGAGGAGAAAGGATATCGAAACTCCAAAAGTAGTACTTCACTTCCACATCTAGATCTAGGAAATTGGAAGCTACATCCATCTCATTGAGTATGGATCCAAGTTCTCCAGAGGCTAGCAATCAAGCAGAAATGAATGGTATCAGCTGGAAGGACAGACCCACCATACAGTGTAGTTCGCAGCTAAAGGCACAAATGTGCTTAAGTATATAAAGGTATCAATGTCTTCACCGATAAACTTTTGTGTTTTCTTTTCATTCGTCTTCTTTTTTATTTTATCTGCATTCTCTCTCAAAGCTTAAGTCCAGAACCCTTACTGAGGTTGGGATCGTTGTATTCAACCAACTCCCACATTTGTTTTAGCTCTCTAGTAAATATTGATGAACCCTAGTTATTTTCATAGTTATTTACGTATTTTTAGCTCTGCATACATCGGTGTTAGAATTATATGTAAGGAAGGAAATATCCTGATTTTGATTTATGTGTTAGTGTTTCTTGCATGTATGTTTGGATTCAATGGAGTAATGATTTGATAAGTGCAATTATCCGTATTTTAGCTCAAGACGCTATTGAAAGGCCGAGTGACAAAGGCAAAGGTCCTACTTTATAGACTTTGTTGTAATTTTGGTGAATTCCTTCTCACTTTCATGTGTGTAGTATTCTTGCTTTATATTTCGTGTAAGGTAAGTACTTATACTCTACAAAAGTGAAATGTATGTATATGAAAAATGGTTGTTCAGAGTTGTCAGTCTAGGTCTGTAAGGTCTATGTTAAACTATAAGAATCATTCTTCATGCTTAAGCCACTACCTTCTGTTTCTGACAATAATGATATGGTCTGAATCATGGAAATGATGTTAAGGAAGTATATTCATGGCGTTGGCTTCAATGGAATGTACATTGAACTGGCAGAATGTGATACATGAAAATGGTTGTGTAGCCTGTTGTGAGGGAAAAGTATGTTGCAAATCAGATTGGAAAAACACAACAAATGGTACAAACCAAATGAATATGAATGGAATGTATTATATGAATCTAAATAAGGATTTGGGTATGTGGCTGACATGAAGAAGATTTGTCTATATGGTCATATAGGCGTAGTGTATACGCCAAAGAAAAAGTAAATCGACATATAGATTGTCTGTGCATGGTACTCGCCATCTGGCAAATTTGTGTGATTGTTTTTGAATATTTGAAAACATCTACTTGAAGTATTAGAAATTATTGATATGTTTTCTTCTAGAACTCGCTATGTTCTTTTGGACTTACTTAGTTACCTTTTTCTCTCAAGCTTGCTATTGAAGAAAAATAAATTTTGTTAGACTACGCCAGAGGACCTCTACTGCTGTAAGACTTCTGTTATTTTGTACTATGTAAAACATGAGGGGGTGATGCCAAGATGTATATTTTTTAGAAAGAATTTGTATATAAAACTTATGTTTGACAAACTACATTTCTAATAAAGTTATAGTAATGTTTCAAGGGCTATAAAGTGTATTATATTATTGCTTCTTATACGCCAATTGGTTGGTACTTTACTTCTTTTACTGTATTAGCCATAATTCAAACTATGGTTTTATAAAGTTTACACCAGAAATAGTTTAAATAATGATTTTTAAGTAGTGACACGACATACTTGGATCCTTCTAAAAGATCAGGTTTGGCGTGTTACAAGTTGGTATTGGAGCCAAGGTTTCATCGATTCTTGTAAAACTAATGGTTGTGTCACACCCCATCATGCATAGTTCAACATACTTTGGCTTAGTCTTAAATGGTTTTAACTAAGTTAAATTTTCTTTTATAGTGAAATAAGAAAATGTCTGACAGTTTTAGAGAAGCCACGGATGAGGAAATGAAAAGTCATATCCTTACATAGGAACAAGCTACTACTACTAATAATATGGGAAATGTAAGGAATGCATTCAAGAATGTGATTTTCACTATGATGAAACAATTATTCGATCAGTTTATGCGAAACAATCAAGAACCTCAGCCACAACCCGAGGTGGTTTGTCTAGCACACACTACTCCTCTAGTACCTATTGTGGCTCCACTTAAGGTTGACCCTGTGATGATCCCACTATGGCTGAGCAATGGTTATCTCATCTGTGTAGGGTAATAAAAAAATTGAAATGTACTTCTAATGGTAGTCTTTGATGTACTATATCGTTGTTAGAAGGAGAACTTTACCAATTGTGGGAAGCCTTGGTTAGTGTGACTCCTGAGCAAATGATTGGTTGGGACTTCTTTCTGGAAAATTTTAGAGAAAGATATGTTAATCAGATGTATGTTGAACAGATGAAGAAGGGTTTCCTGTATCTAAGGCAAGGGAGAATGACAACTATGGAATATGAGAGGGAATTTCTTAAACTTAGCCGCTATGCAAAAAACATGTTTCAGACTGAAAGAGAAATGTGTTATAAATTTGAATGTGGACTAAGGGATGAGATTCGTGCACTGGTTGCATCAGTTGAATGTAAAACTCTTGCAACAATGACAACAAAAGCCCATAAGGTGGAATCGATCATTAGAGATAGAAGCAAGAATTTTGGAAGAGAAAGGATGTAACACCCTAAATTTGGTCTAGATGTTATGGCCAAATCTGGAAATTTTACGTAAAACGATTGAAAATTTAGTTTTTGTATATTTTGAAAATCGTCATAAACTCTTTAAATCCCGAATTATTCAAAGACATATCTTACCTGACTATTTCATTGAAAATGTTGTTTGTTTATATTTTCTAAAAACTTATAATTTTGCAGCGGAAACTCTTAGAAAGTTTTTTTTTAAAACACAGTTTGTTATTTGAAACCTATTGTTTTTGAAAAAAAAACAATCATTGTCGGTAAAAAGATTTAATAGTATTATACGAAAAACAAAAATAAAGTCAAAACAGTCCAAAAATTATAAAAAAGCTTAAACCCAAATTAAAATAATTAAAATAAACGTAAAACTTTTATAACCGAGCTCCCGTCGCACCGACCTTCCTAAGTCTAAGGATTACCTAAAAATATCAGTCAAATAGAATGAGTTTTCGAAACTCAATGTGTAACAAATGACTTCACAGTTAATTTATATCAGACAGAGTTAACAGAAACAGAGTCATAACAGAGCAGTACAAATACAAACATATTTTTCCTACCCCCATCCACTACGCACCCTCTCTGACCATCCCAACACACAAAATAGGGTATAAAGCACCCATCCAACCCTACACACCACTTAGTATCAATATGAAACTTTTCAGAATAATTGTAGTTTTGCTGCTAGTACAATGGGCAAGACACCACTCATAGAAAAACTTCCTCCACATAATAGAACCCATCCCAGATGTAGATATAAATCAGAACAGAAATCATCTTGCTACAGTTACACATGCATAATATAACAAATACAAAACAAATATAGCATTTACGAGTTACTCACAACCTATTACGAGGTTTCCTTGTCACATGACAACTCAAGCATACGAACAGATATCAGAATTAAAACTAACAGATGACTGGATTTCATGTTTTACGGTACATTTGATCACATACCGACCCTATAGAAGGCCCATGGTAGACCAGAACAACGTGCATGACCCTCAGGAAAAATTCAGAGTTTTGAGCCTACACGCCCGTGTGGCCCACATCGCCTAAATAGCCAGCCCATGTGACCCATACGACCCAAATAGCCCATACCGTGTGTGACACACGATCTAGCACACGGCCTACCACATGGCCTGACATATGGCCGTGTGGCATCAACAGTGCAATTTTTTAACTTTCGCCGTTCACTATTTTTTGGATTTCTCGTTACACACTTGACTCGATTTTGATGCAAAAACATTCACGAGAAATCTAAAACCTAGAAAAGTCATTTAATATACTTAATTAGTAGCGATTATGTGAAAATTAAATCGAATATTCCAACAGAATGCCCACCATCGGCTTCCAACAATGTAGAATACTGACGCTACCAGAAACAACGAGCCACCGACGCTTAAATGGCTAATTGTTCACCCGGTGCCTCTTGTTCTTCTCCTGAAAATGCATCAAAGTCATTAATAACACACTCATTACAGGCTGAACTCAACCCCAAAACAGTATCATATCTCAACGCCCAATAACAAAAACAACCAACACATAAAATAAAAAACGAATACATTTTACCCTTAGAATGACAACCGACAGGACGAGAATAAATGCTTCAAAAATTACGGCAGCATCCCAAAAAGGAGTTGAACTAACCCCACAAGGAAGAAAAGAAACACAAAATTGACTATAAACGTAACAAAAAAGAACAGATTCCAATAGCAGGAGAAAATGCGAATGGCAGCGTGAAAAAAAATAGGAAATGATGGAAAACAGACGTGCAAAAATGGGAGCAGGTCTTGAAAAAAATAATAAAGTAAAAGAATTAAATAAAACAAAAGAATAAAGGTGAGGGAACGTGCCAAAACAGACTTGTTTTGGGAAATTAAAAGAAAATATAAAAAAACAAATAAACTAAATAAAATAGAACAAATAATAATTAAAATAATAATAACAGATAAAAGAAAATAACGTGATAATGGGGGTTAGGAAAAACCACAGAATGTGGAAAGTGGTTTTTGAAAAACGAAATAATTTAATTTTTAATTTTTTTTAAACTAACACAAATCCTAGAGTAAATCAAATATCCATCAGATTATCCAAAGAATGAGTTTGATTCCACCACAACCACTACATGGGATGGTAATTAAATAAGTAGCAAAAATATTGTCAATTCGCTCACACAGGAATTCAAACACAGGACCAAAGAGTACCGAAAAGC
Source organism: Gossypium gossypioides (assembly GCA_013467495.1). Classification (NCBI taxonomy): domain Eukaryota; kingdom Viridiplantae; phylum Streptophyta; class Magnoliopsida; order Malvales; family Malvaceae; genus Gossypium; species Gossypium gossypioides. Next base: position 2,158 of record JABEZY010272164.1, on the reverse strand, counting down.
TTAACCATCGAACCAACAAGTTCATTCTTACATGGAGTGACCAAAAATAAAATTTAAGTCAACAGACCAGAGTTAGGGATAGGGACAAATATATTTGAGTTTTCCAAAAGAGAGATTTGAACTCATTACCTCAAACACACCCCCAAAACACTTAACCACTGAAGCAGACACTTACTTATGGCAGATTTCAACAAATAGAAATTCATATTTTTGGGGCATTACAAAGGATGAAAAGAGGTAGCTGAAGTCCTCCCTCACTAGCAGGTTTTAAGAAACCTAGAGATCAAACATTTTCAGCTTCGAGAAAAGATTCACATTTCACAAGTTTCAAACGTGAAAGATTCAGTAGACCAACTGCTTCTATGGCAAGTTCTGGTGGTTCTAGAATGATGAAAAGTGAATGTGAATATTGAAGTAGGAATCATGGTGGTGAATGCAGAAAGCATTTAAGGGCATGTTTTGGATGTGAGTCCAGAGATCATATGGCTAAAGATTGCCCATCTATGATTGAAGTAAGCACTGGACAACGAGTCAGAAGTCCTCAAAAGATTCAGTATGAGAGTAGATCTGGAATGGCAACTAAATCTGGTTCAGTACAGAGAGTACATAGGAAAAATCTTAGTAAGCCAAGTTCTAGAGTATCAGCAAGAGCTTATGTAATGAAAGCTAATGTAACACCCTATACTCAGTCTGGTCGCTGAGCTTGAATATCTAAATGCCACACTGTCACGCATCACACACATTATAAAATGTCACATTAATAGACAATCGTCCTCTTTATTAGCATTCTTACAAATTTCTAAGTCAAGCATATATTAATCATCATCAAAACATGTCAAACATACTATGAACAAACTTATAATATCCATTAAATATGCATTAGAACCACTTAGCAAAATTTTCCAATCAAGTACGTAGGTATCGATACTGACACATAGGTATCGATATTTCCTTCATCCGGTATTGATACCATAAGGAAAATCGATACCAAAATAGCATTTTTTTCACGCCCCCAAAAATAAAAACCAGAAATTATCGGTACCTTTTGAAAATTATCAGTAATTTTACCTCGAGTATCGATAGTCGTGATATGGTATCAATACCAATTTACGATTCTAACTTCCTGTACATTTTAAAATCATAAAGGTATCATTTTTCACACAAGAATATAGATACCTCTGTTTCAGACCTAAAACATAAAACACATATCAGCCTACTAACCATTCCAACACCAAATCTATTAATCATGCATCCATTACTATACCGAATAAACATCAAATCGTCCATATAAATAGTTTCAAACATCAAAATTAGGTCCGAGTAATAATCAACATATTACGAAAAATTTATCATAATCCTAAGAAAGAATAGACTATGGAAGCATCCAAAAACATCATGACAAATACCAACAAAAGTCTACCACATTGCCTTATTCCCAAAACATAAACAATTAATAGTAGCACCTACGAAAAAATAGAAACAGACTTGCTTGGATCATCCCTCGGAAACCACACCGCTCACACTGGCACATGACTAATCTGCAATGGTTTAAGAATGGAATGGGTGAGCTTAACATGTTCAGTGAATGCCTAAAACAACTACCATGCAAACAGTTCATCACACATTAGTGAAACATATATGTAGCATAATTATACCAGCCTTAACTTAGTTGACATATTTTACTTCACATGCATATTTGATAGTTTATTGACAGAGTCAATGCATACATA
>JABEZY010272156.1:0-15970 GCA_013467495.1 Gossypium gossypioides | reverse complement strand
TAGAAGGGGATTACACACTGAGTTTCGTAAACTCACCCTCTCCTTTAACTGTGCAGGTAATCCTCAGCCATAGGCGATTCGGTACTGCGAGAGACTCGGAGATGGCCACACAAACACTGTTGTTCACACTAGCTTTTATTATTCTAATTAATAAGTTGGGTTTTGTTTTTATAATAAGGCATTTTAATTTGGATTAAATTTTTAATTGGGCTAAGGTTTTATATTTTAAACTGCTGGTTAGACAAAAATGAGTTTTCAAAATAATTACTGTTTTCAAAAGCACGAACCTTAAACGTTAGAGTTAACAAATGCTTCCGCGTTTTAAATCAACTTAATATAACATTAGCAGTTAACAAAGCAAACAATTGGATAATGGTTCAGTTAAACTTTAATAAAGAGGTTTCCAAACTTAAGAAACGAGTTTTATCAACAAGTCTGAATTTCGAGAAACGCTTCAATGTGACACACCAGATTCGGCCATAACGTCTAGGCCAGGTTTGAGATGTTATATTTAATGGTATCAGAGCCAGGTTACAAATTTTGACTGTGGAATGGGTTTGAAAATATCTGGAATTTTTGGAAAAGTATTTGAAATTATTTTTAAAGGTTACAAGTGTGGCACACCGAGTCTCCAGCATCGAATCTGTAAGTTTCTATATATTATAGACTGCCTAAATTGAAATATATTAAAAGATTACTAGAGATAGTAGGATTGTACTGAAACTCTTAAATTAGGGAAAACTGAGACTATAAGAAAACGGAAACTGTAGGTAAACTCTGGAATTACGAAAACAAACTCTGATTACTGCTTCTCATAAAACATCTGTTAATAATTACTGGAACTGCTAACTTATTCATAAAACTTCGTAAACAGATTATACGTTATTCGATATGAGCGCTAAGGGTACTCGTAGAAAGGGTACACATAGTCGCGGTAGAGGCCGAAAAAGTGCTAGGGCTGGATCTTCGGCATCAGGCCACATGCCTAATGTTGGGGCTAGGGAAGCACTAGCTTCACCGGTGACTGAAACGGGATCATTTGATCGTGCGGCTAGGGATGATGCACTATCTCAAGCTATGCTCCGTATTCTAGAAAGGGTTGCAGTGACCAGTACAGGTACTGTGGGTCGTGGGTCAATATCAGAACGGCTCCAGTCAAACAGAGCAAGAATTTTTAGGGGTATTTCTGGAGTAGCCTCTAATGTGGCTGTATACTGGCTGGAAGCCACGGAAAGGATAATAGATGATCTCGATTGCACTTCTGAGTGAAAGCTAAAAGATGTAATGTCTTTGCTACGTGATGAAGCCTATCAGTAGTGGCTTACAGTAAGAAAAGGTACCCAGGTTGTTCGGTTAACGTGAGATTTCTTTAAGTCAGCATTTTAAGGTAAGTATGTGGAGGCAAGTTATGTAGACGCCCGAAGAAAAAAAATTTTGAGTTTGGTCCAGGAGAATAAAACTGTGGCTGAATATGAGGTAGAGTTTCTGTGATTGAGCCGTTATGCTCGTGTAATAGTGGCAACTAAGTATGAACGTTATGTGTGATTTGAGGACGGCCTCCGGGATGAGTTGCGAGTACTGATAGCTCCGCAGAAGGAATGAGATTTTACTGCCCTAGTTGAAAAGGAAAAAATTATCGAGGATGTAAAGCGTTCTGAGTGCCAGAATCGTAAGAAAGATAAGGGCAGGTTTAGGAGGGATTCAGAGACCTCAAGTTCTTTTGGAAGGCCTAAAAAAAATGCCAAGTTTGATGGGCCAATTTGAACCGGGGTTACTGTTGCTAGACTACAGCCGTGTGCTGACAGTAGGAGACATCATCTAGGTGAGTGTTGGAAAAGATTAGGGCATATTTTAGATGTGGGTCTAAAGAGTATCAAGTTAAGGATTATCCTCAGAGGCCTACTCAGATGCAAGTTACAGGTCAGGGTTTTGTTCAGCCAGTGAGGGGTGGTCAGTAGCCACCGAGAGGCCGTGGGCAGGTTAGAGGTAGAAATGGTGTAGGACGAGGTCGTGGAACTTATGGTAGAGGCCCCTATCTTAATACAGTCAGAGTCTGGGAAGGAATTTATTGTCTACAATGATGCATTACACATTGGTTTGGGTTGTGTATTGATATAAGAGGGTAAGATGGTGGCTTATGTGTCTCGTCAGCTTAAACCTCACAAGGCGAATTACCCTACGCATAACTTGGAGTTAGCTGTGGTGGTTTTTATGCTGAAAATTTGAAGGCACTATCTCTACGTATGGCAGAGGGGTTGGTAACATTGAGGCGAGACAGCTAGTACTGGTTTATGCTACTTGTCGTCGAGAGGATGGTGACGCTCTAGATGTTATAACTGGTACATTCCTAATTCATAATGGTGACGCTCCAGATGTTATAACTGGTACATTCCTAATTCATAATGAACCTTACACTGCTTTAATTAATATAGGGTCTACGCATTCATACATTGCATACACTGTGTCTGGCACCTTGGGTATCATGTGTGAAAGTACTGTTAATGATATGACTGTGTTAAGTCCACTGGGACAATCGGTAAAGGTAGACAAATTGTTCAGAGTTGTGCCTCTAGAGGTTCAATGAGTTATATTTCTAGCGGATTTTATGGAGCTACCGTTTGGTGAATTCGACCTAATCTTGGGGATAGATTGGTTGGTAAAACACCGTGCAAATTTAGATTGTGCTGCTAAGTGGATGGTATTAAAGACTAATGAGGATGAGGAGGTGGCTGTGATTGGGGAGCGAAGGGACTTTCTGTCTAATGTGATCTCTGCATTAAGGGCTGAAAAACTGGTTTGCAAGGGTTGTGAGGCGTTTCTAGCCTATGTTTGTGTATCTGATTCTGGGGGTCCTTCTGTTGGTGATATTAGAACGGTTAGGAATTTTTCAAATGTATTTCCTGATGAGCTTCCAGGGTTGCCTCCGAACCGTGAAGTTGAATTTAGAATTAAGTTTTTGCCAGGAATGGCTCCAATGTCCATCGCCTCTTATAGGATGGCACCGAAGGAGCTGGTGGAGTTAAAAGCTAAAATCTAAGAACTGTTAGATCGAGGATTTATTCGACCTAGTGTGTCTCCGTGGGGAGCACCAATGTTGTTCGTAAAGAAAAAATATGGGACCATGCACATGTGTATCGACTATTGGTAATTGAATAAATTGACTATTAAGAATAAGTATCATTTGTCGATGATAAATAATTTATTTGATTAGTTACAAGGAGCTTTGGTTTTCTCCAAGATAGATCTTCGTTCTGGGTACCATCAGTTAAGAGTTAAAAAGGTTGATGTGTATAAGACTGCGTTTAGAACTCGTTATGGTCATTACGAGTTCCTAGTGATGCCGTTTGGGCTGACGAATGCACCAGCTACCTTCATGGACCTAATGAACCGAGTTTTCCAGCCTTATTTGGATCGATTCGTGGTGGTGTTTATAGACAACATCTTGGTGTATTCGAGAACCGAGGATAAGCATAATGCACATCTTTGAATTATTTTACAGATTTAAAGGAGAAACAACTGTATGCTAAGTTTAACAAGTGTGAATTTTGGCTGCGAGAAGTGACATTTCTGGGTCACGTGGTGTCTACAGAAGGGATTAGGGTTGATCCTCAGAAAATTGAAACTATACTAGATTGGAAACCACCTAGGACCGTATTTGAGATTCGAAGTTTTCTAGATCTGGCAGGGTATTACAGACGTTTTGTTGATGGGTTTTCCTTAATTGCTGCACATTTAACTAAGTTGCTGCGTAAAGGGGTACCGTTTAATTTGACTGATAAGCAGCAAGAAAGTTTTGAGAAATTGAAGAAAGTTCTGACTGAGGCTCTTGTCTTAATACAGCCAGAGTCTGAAAAGGAATTTACTGTCTACAGTGATGCATCACACGTTGGTTTGGGTTGTGTGTTGATGCAGGAGGGTAAGGTGGTGGCTTATGTGTCTCGTCAACTTAAGCCTCACGAGGCGAATTACCCTATGCATGACTTGGAGTTAGCTACGGTGGTTTTTGCGCTAAAAATTTAGAGGCACTATCTCTACGTATGGCAGAGGGGTTGGTAACATTGAGGCGAGACAGCCAGCACTGGTTTATGTTGCTTATCACCGAGAGGATGATGACGCTCTAGATGTTATAACTGGTACATTCCTAATTCATAAAAAAACCTTACACTGCTTTAATTGATATAGGGTCTACGCATTCATACATTGCATGCACTGTGTTTGGCACCTTGGGTATCATGTGTGAAAATACTGTTAATGAGATAACTGTGTTAAGTCCACTGGGGCAATCGGTAAAAGTAGACAAATTGTTCAGAGATGTGCCTCTAGAGGTTCAATGAGTTATATTTCTAACGGATTTAATGGAGCTACCGTTTGGTGAATTCGACCTAATCTTGGGGATGGATTGGTTGGTAAAACAGCGTGTAAATTTGGATTGTGCTGTTAAGCAGATGGTATTAAAGACTAATGAGGATGATGAGGTGGCTTTGATTGGGGAGCAAAGGGACTTTTTGTCTAATGTGATCTCTGTATTAAGGGCCGAAAAACTGGTTTGCAAGGGTTGTGAGGTGTTTCTAGCCTATGTTGGTGTATATTATTATGGGGGTCATTCTGTTGGAGATATCAAAATGGTTAGGGATTTTTCAGATGTATTTTCTTATGAGCTCCATTGGTTGCCTCTAAGCCGCGAAGTTGAATTTGGAATTGAACTTTTGCCAGGAACGACTTTAGTGTCCATCGCCCCTTATAGGATTGCACCGAATGAGCTGGTGGAGTTAAAAGCTCAAATCTAAGAACTATTAGATCGAGGATTTATTCGACCTAGTGTGTCTCCGTGGGGAGCACCAGTGTTGTTCGTAAAGAAAAAGAATAGGACCATGTGCATGTGTATCGACTATCGGTAATTGAATAAATTGACCATTAAGAATAAATATCCTTTGTCGAGGATAGATGATTTATTTGATCAGATGCAAGGAGCTTCGGTTTTCTCTAAGATAGATCTTCGATCTGGGTACCATCAGTTAAGAGTTAAGGAGGTTGGTGTCACATTTAGGATTCGTTATGGTCATTACGAGTTTCTAGTGATACCGTTTGGGCTGACGAATGCACCAGCTACCTTCATGGACCTAATGAACCGAGTTTTCTAGCCCTATTTGAATCGGTTTGTGGTGGTGTTTATAGACGACATCTTGCTATATTTGAGAACCGATGATAAGTATGATGCACATCTTTGAATTGTTCTGCAGATTTTAAAGGAGAAACAACTGTATGCTAAGTTCAGCAAGTGTGAATTTTGACTACAAGAAGTGACATTTCTAGGTCACATGGTGTCTACCGAGGGGATTAGGGTTGATCCTCAAACAATTAAAACTGTACGAGATTGGAAACCATTTAGGACCGTATCTGAGATTCGAAGTTTTTTGGGTCTAGCAAGGTATTACAAATGTTTTGTTGAGGGGTTTTCCTTAATTACTACACCTTTAACTGAGTAGTTGCGTAAAAGGGGTACCATTTAATTTGATTGATAAGCAGCAAGAAAGTTTTGAGAAATTGAAGAAAGTTATGACTGAGGCCCCTGTCTTAATACAGCCAGAGTCTGGGAAGGAATTTACTGTCTACAGTGATGCATCACACGTTGGTTTGGGTTGTGTATTGATGTAGAAGGGTAAGGTGGTGGCTTATGCGTGTCATCAGCTTAAGCTTCACGAGGCAAATTACCCTATGCATGACTTGGAGTTAGCTGTGGTGGTTGCGCTGAAAATTTAGAGGCACTATCTCTACGGTGAGAAGTGTATTATCTACACGGGCCACAAGAGTCTTAAATATCTCCTCACTCAGAAGGAGTTGAATCTTAGGCAACGAAGATGGATAGAGCTGCTTAAGGATTATGATTTCTTGATTGAATACCATCCCGGTAAGGCTAACGTGGTAGCTGACGCACTGAGCGGTATAGTTGTATCTGATTTGAGAGCGATGTTTGCTCGTCTCAGCTTGATTGATGATGGTAGCTTGTTAACTGAGCTATAAGTTAGACCGACATTGACTGAACAAATTAAGGGTAAACAGTTGTTAGATGAGTCACTAGATCCTCGTTTTCGTCAGGTTGAGAATGGGAAAAGTTTTAATTTTGGGTTAAATAGTGAAGGAGTACTGTGTTTCCGTGGGAGAGTCTGTGTACCGAGGGATAATGATTTGAAGCAGTCTATACTACGAGAAGCGCATAGTAGTCATTATGCCCTGCATCTAGGCGGGAATAAAATGTACCGAGGTCTTTGTGAGTTATGCTGGTGGCCAGGACTGAAACGTAAAATAACTGATTTTGTGGGCAAGTGTTTAACTTGTCAGCAAGTGAAGGCTGAACATCAGTTACCTTCAAGGTTACTACAGCCAGTTAAAATTCCACTTTGGAAGTGGGAGAGAGTAACCATGGATTTTGTGAGTGGGCTACCCTTAACGCCTTCAAAGAAAGATTCGGTATGGGTCATCGTTGATCGATTGACTAAATCTGCCCATTTCATACCAGTCCGTACTGATTACTCATTACAGAAGTTGGCTAAACTGTAATTGGCTGAGATTGTAAGACTGTATGGGGTACAAGTTTCTATAATATCAGATACAGATCCTCACTTCACGTCTCGATTTTAGAAAAAATTACGCGAGGCTTTAGGTTGTAGATTGGACTTTAGTACTGCATTTCATCCCCAGACAGATGTTCAGTCTGAGAGGGTGATTCAAATTTTGGAGGATATGTTGAGGTGTTGTGTAATAGATTTTCGAGGCAGTTGGGAAGACTATTTATCGCTAGCAAAGTTTGCGTATAATAATAGCTACCAGTCCAGTATTCAAATGGCACCGTATGAGGCGTTATATGGTCGTAGGTGTCGTACTCCTACCTGTTGGACTGAGCTAGGCGAACGGCGAGTTCTGGGGCAAGAATTAATTTTTGATATCGAAGCAAAAGTAAAATTGATTCAAGACCGGTTGAAAGAAGCATCTGATAAGCAGAAGTCCTACGCAGATCTTAAACATCGAGAGATTGAGTATTCTGTAGGGGACTTTGTATTTCTCAATGTCTTTCTATGGAAAAAGATATTGAGGTTTGGACGGAAGGGTAAGCTTAGCCCTAGGTTCATTAGGCCTTACCGTATATTAAAGTGTGTGGGACTGGTCCCTTATCAACTTGAGTTACCTCTAAATTTAGACCGGATTCACGATGTGTTCCACATCTCCATGCTAAGACATTATCGCTCTGATCCCACACACATTGTACCAGTTGAGGAAATCGAGGTTAGGCCAGATCTGACCTTCGAGGATGAGTCAATGCAGAGATTAGACCGTGAGGTTAAAGTACTGAGAAAGAAATATATTCTTTTAGTTAAAGTGATATGGCGTAATCACAGTTCAGAAGAAGCCACGTGGGAACCTGAAGAGGTGATACGACAACAATACCCTTACCTATTCTGACCAGGTAAATTTTGAAGTCAAAATTTCGTTAAGGGGATAGAGTTGTAATGTCCCAAAATTCAAGTTTTTAATGTTTGCATGTTCTGTCATTAATTACTTGTTTGCTTTAGTGGCTAAGTGATTTGGGTGTGTATAGGTGTGTTTGAGAACCCTGGGTTCAAGTATTAGCTTTTGCAGAATTTTTAGTTTTTCCCTTAAATGAATCTGGACGTTGGTTTATATGCTTTATAAATATTAGTGTTGGTTTTATGTCACAAAAAGAGCCTATGGCCTAGTGGCAAGGTGGTGTGTTGTGTACTGTGAGGTTTGAGGTTCAAGTCTTGGGTTACGTAATGGGGCATTTATTTTACTGCTTGAGCCATGTAAGTGGCAGAATTGGAGTGAAATGCTACTAAAGGAAGTTTGAACTGGTCACAGAGGAAGTTGAGGAGAAATCGGTGGAGTGATAAGGGGAGAAATTTGAGGAGAAAATCGAGGAGTTGTTGAGAGAAAGAGTTGTGTCGAAGTTGGACTCTAGCACTGTAGAAAATTTGGCTAAGGGGGAATGCTAGTGCTGAATTGGTCATTCTGAGGCTTTCGGTATTGGAGTGCATTCCCTCTTTCCCAGTTGAAAGTTTTGGCCAGTTTTGGTTTACCTTTTTACGGTTGGTACATACTTTACCAAGTTAGGGGTTTGTTTCTATTTCTCTTCTCTCTTTACTTTTTGCTTTTGGCCGAATCTCTCTTCCCTTTTTTTCTTCTTGTTGGCCGAACCTTTTCTCCTCTCTTCTTTTCCCTTCTCTGCAGAAAGCTCCCTTCCTCTTCCCCTCTTCACCTTGTCGATTTCTTTTTCATTTTTCTTTTTCAAACCCCAATCGTTATTCTTTCTTCCTTAGGCTGAATTCTACATCTTTCCACCCCCACTTCTTTTTTTCTTTTTCTCCTCATCTTTTCGGTTTCTCCTCTAGTAAACTATTTCCCTTCTATTTGCTCTGATTACCGAATCCTCCCACCCCCTGGGGGGTCGATTGTGGGTCTTGCATTTGGTAGTCATTTTCTCACGCGTTATCGGTAAGTAGCATAGAATGGTGTTTTCCTTTATCGGTTAACTTAAGTGCTTACCTTTTTCAGTTGGTGCCTAGGAACCTCTCAAAGGGTCGAAGGTTGGTGAATACTCTAGTTAAGCAAACCGTTCCTTCTCACTCGACCAAGTTGGGGTAAGTTAGCGATCGTAACAACTTAGGATCAATTGATGGTATAACTGCACAGACAATTAACTAAGATTCTTGGTCAAATGTAGGTTTTGGTGCTCGCGGATCGTGGTGCGTTCTCACAAATCAAGTGTGTAATCACCCACTGCAATCGTAGATCAGCGAAAAGCCAGAAAATTGATAACACGGCGTTAGTGTCCATACGAGCGTGTGATGCTTGAGTGGTAAGCCAACATGTGAATTGTGGACAAATTATCGAAATACCCTCAAATGGTAAAATGACCGAAATACTCTCGAAGGGTAAAATGACCAAAATACCCTCGAAAGGTAAAGTTATTGAAATACCCTCAAAGGGTAAAATGTCTGAAATACTCTCGAAGGGTAAAATGACCGAAATACTCTCGAAGAGTAAAATTATCAAAATACCCCCGAAGAGTAAAATTACTGAAATACCCTCAAAAGGTAAAATTACTTAAATGCCTTCGAATGGTGAAATTACCGAAAAACCCTCGAAGGGTGAAATTACCATAATACCCCTGAAGGGTAAAATGATCGAAATACCCTCGATGGGTAAAATAACTGAAATACCCCCAAAGGGTAAAATGACTGTTATACGTCTAGGAGTTGAAATATGTGTATGACTGATTTGCTCTATGATATGTATACATAACTGTTACTGAATATGACATACTGCATACACGTAAGATTTATGACATGACATATGCATGGGGTTGGGATTCTGATATAGGGGAAGTATACTGTACTGGTGGCTTTGCCACATATACTGTTATTGGCAGCTTTGCTGCGTTACTATTACTGGTAGCTTTGCTGCGATATTGGTGTGTTGGCTGGGTGGGTCGATTTTATCCTCACATAGTGTGTTGGTGGTACGGAGTGGTGTGTTGGCTGGATTGGGATGGGTTGCATCACTGCATTGTACTGATTACTGTATTGGGCTAAGGCCCACACTGTTATTGTAATGGGCTAAGGCCCACACTGTACTGATATTGTATAGGCTTCAGGCACAGTCTAATTCTGCATGTTGCTTAGTGATTGTTTAGAAAGGGATTACACACTGAGTTTCGTAAACTCACCCTCTCATTTAACTGTATAGGTAATCCTCAACCATAGGCGATTCGGCGCTGCGAAGGACTCGGAGATGGCCACACAAACACTGCTATTCACATTAGTTTTTATTATTATTCTAATTAATAAGTTGGGTTTTGTTATTGTAATAAGGCATTTTAATTTGGATTAAATTTTTAATTGGGTTAAGGTTTTATATTTTAAACTGCTGGTTAGATGAAAACGAGTTTTTAAAATAATTATTGTTTTCAAAAGCACGAACCTTAAACGTTAGAGTTAACAAATGCTTCCGTGTTTTAAATCAACTTAATATAACATTAGCAATTAACAAAGCAAACAATTGGATAATGGTTTAGTTAAATTTTAATAAAGAGGTTTCCAAACTTAAGAAACAAGTTTTATCAACATGTCTGAATTTCGAGAAACACTTCAATGTGATACTCCAGATTCGGCCATAACGTCTAGGCCAAGTTCAGGGTGTTACATAGGGGTTTTGCCTCTAGGCTTCTCTAGTCGCCCCTAGCTTTTCGATAATCTTTTCATTTCTTTTATTTATTATATCAATTTTTCTCTTTCTTTCTAACTTTTCTTAGATAAACTTCTGTTATTCCTCATATATCCTTTGTTGAGAGGACAATTGTTGCTCAAGTGCCTTCATTTTCTCTTACATTTAGATAAATTATTGGGATCTTGACTACGGATTTTGAGAACTTTGATTAGGTGAAGGGCATTGGTATGACCATGAAGGTAGTAACTATAGTACCATGGTGGAGGTATTGGTAATATTGTTGGTTAGGGTTATACTATGCATGCAAGCATTCCTTTGAAGTTTAGGTCGAGCTTGTTTGGCCATGGCTAGCTGTGTAACACCCCACACCCAACCTATCCACTGGATCTGGGTATGGAGTATCACAATTGAATCTATACTTAATTTTTACTAACTTAACTGCTATAAAACAATATAATAATAAAACCTATCTAATAATGAAATTTAACATTAATTTTTTTACAACTAAGTCCTTAAGTCGTTAAGTGTTGAGTCTCTCAAATATTTGTTCTAAATCCATCTTTTTGTGTACAAAAAAATTCTTAAATTTTTTCTGAAGACTGACTGTCCTAAAAATCCAGATTCTCAGTGTGCAATTTGGCTTTGCTGTTAATAATTTTGAGGCGAATCCTCTAATGCATGACTCTATCTTCCTGCGATCCCCGCTCTTAGAAACATCTGGCTTGGTCCCTCTTCTAAGTCCTCAATCAACCTCGTAAATCCTACGAACATCAGCCACACTACTATAATTTCAAATGAATTTAATGAGTTCCTTCACTAGGTCACACATAGATAAACCCTATTGCACGGGGGTAACAAATGTAAAATAAAGTAAACTTAAATTAACTCCCTACTCGCTCAAAGTAGATGTTCTTTATTAGAAAGCTCAATTGTTAAAGGCCCTATTTAGGTCCGATGAAATTGTGTATGGCTTGTGCTACGCATTGGTTGATCGTATGATTGATATGCCATATCTTTGATTTTTTAGTCCGTGATGAAATTTGTATTGAATGCTTGTATAGCATGCCATTGTTACAATTAAATGAAAAGTATACAAAGTATATATTGATACTGAATATTGACATGCATGTTAAACATACCATTGTACTGAAATGTTTACTAAAAGCATGATGTGTTTATCGATTGTATGGCATATTGCATTTGCATGGGTTGGGTATTTGTGGTTGAAGGAGGAGTTTCGTGAAGTAGTGGCGGCATTTAAAGTCCGTAATATTGTTGTCAATGCACTGTACCAGGATACCGAAGAGATTGGGTGATTTATCGCATTTTATTGACAACTTTTCTATATTTTACTTGCAATTTTATCTGTATACTGTTATTGGTGGTTTTAACCACATCAAGCTTAGGCCCTTACTGTTTGGAGTTCCGATGATGAGTTCTAGAAAACTCGTATGTGTAGCGGATGGATGGGTAGAATTGTTGCACTGTAACATTGAGCATGCCATATTCGTATGATGTTATGCCATGATAAATTGATTGGACTGTTATATTAATTGTGTGCTTATTTGACTAATTGAATGTTTATATTGCTTAGACTAACACTAGGCTTTTAAAGCTCATCCCTTAGTTTACTCTTTACAGATAACCCTCATGATTAGGCTCGGAGTCAACATACAAAGGTCTTATATCGGACTTTCTAGTAATAAAGTTTACTTAATTACTTTATTTATTTTATTATTTTTATTTTGGGACTATAATTTTTATTTAAGTATAGACTATGGTATGTGATATGTTTAACTAGGATTTTGCATGTATGAGTTTTTGACAAAAAATGAAAAAAATTTAAAAATCGACCTAATGTGACATAAAAATATGAACTTTTCTACGAAAATCAAATGCAATACTTTTCCCGCAGCATAATGGTTAAACAAAGGATTTAAAAGGGGTTTTCTAAAGAAATTAACTGAGTCTTATTTCAAACGACACAACCTTTTAATAAATTCAACTTAACAATAGATGACCTAACAAATCGATGTTTTTAACACGCTTTATGCAATCACGCTAAGTTTTCTGAAAATTCAACAAAATAGCAATTTTACAACTGGGCTTTTTACTTAACCATTTCGGTGGCTAATATAACTTTTAGGATTCAGTAATAATGTCTAGCCCGAGTTTGGGAGGTTACAATTTTCTTCTGGTCGGGCTATCCACTTAACTGTATACCTAATACCTCGCTAGATCAACGAGTCTTATCCCTACTTCTCGTTTTCCTCCCTTCATTCACCCCACATACAAGGTGTTTGTTAGCCTCTAACTTACTTGTTGCACGCCCATTTTTCCAAATTATTTCTCCGTATTACTTTTCTCGCATTTTTGTCCAAGGGTTCTTAGGACCTACATTCCTTAGCAGACTGCCTTGGTTGAACCAATCCCTGGCGGACTCCCTCTCTCCATGCTATAGTCCCGAATGACTCATTAATATTTCCACATTTTGTTGTCTTACAGCAGACCTTACCTTTCTAGTGAACCTATTCTTGTTCCATCCTACTGATAACAATGGCAGAATTACTTTCAGTAACCCGCCTTATACATAAAACTAAACTGGGACCTAAAACTAAACTGGGACCTCACCTATCCCATATGATAAACAACTGACTTATTGTCTTAGCAGGCCATCACTCATAAGATTATACTAGTCTGCTATCTTACTTACTCGTTTCCTCATTACGGAGCTAAGATTATGGTGGCATAATCGCATTAGACTTTTCTCAAAAAAAAAATTGTCTTGACAGACATTCTGTCCCTTAGAGAGAATCATTATCCTATTAGTGGAATTCTCGTCCCTCTCACGAGATTGCTTCTCGCGTACAATTTCATTGAGCTTTCCCGGTTGGCTCTTCATTGTGGATCCTTATTTTTTATCCCTGGATAATTTTCCTTCTTACACTTCTATAATTAGGTCAGCTTTCACACTGCCTATCTTCCTCTAATTCTTGTTAGGTCTTCGTCCATGCTTTTTCGGCTTTTACATCTATCCTTATCATTTTCTCTTAACTTTTCTTCCACCTGCGTGATTTCTAATACTTGGTGCACTGGCCAAATGCCCCTTACTTGAGGTCCTGACATACTTTCCACATTAGTTCTATGGGGGACTCTAGGGGTTGTCAAAGTCAAACTAGGGTCTTACGCCCTTCTCATCTCTTTTCCCTTGTATTGGTGAACATATCTTATGTTTACTGTCCTAGCGGACGTTATCTTGTGTTTGCTATCCTAGCAGACTTATCTATGTTCTGTGCTTACTATCCCAGCAGACTATCTCTGTTCAATGCTTACTGTCCCAGTGGACTATCTCTATGGATGCCATGAAGTCTTTCATCCATAGTCTTATACCACTTTGTTATCCTAGTGTACTACCTCATGATGTCATAGAGTCTTTCACCCATGGTCTTACTCATCATACATGGCTGCCATAGCATATTTCATCTAAGGTTTTACATCGTAAACCTCATATCTTGTACCATGATGCCATGACATCTTTTATCCATGGCCCTACACTACGTACCACATACTAGATAGCTATAACATCTTTCATCTATGGTCTTACGCCATATACCATCGTCACGGTGTAACTTCGAAAAACTAATCGATATTATTTTCGTAGTAAATACCATTCTATGCTTTTTATTTCCCTAATCCTCTTCTCATTACCTTTTTTACACCACCTAACATTGATACTCAAATACCGTAATGTTCCCTCTGCAAGGCCTGGAGCTTCGCCCGAGATGGTATCTAACAGGTTCACTCCATATTTTTCATCCTAATCTTCATTTATACCCTTAACGATTTTTCCCATAGTCATGCAATGCATACACATATCATCACATTTCAGGTTTATACAAACATGGCATACTTAAATAACGTAGACCATAATAGTAAGTTTGGAGTTTGGAACTCACCTGAAGCTTCATCGTCTCTATAACTTAGCTTTCTCAAACGCCAGGGCTTCTATTCTCCTGTCAGCTAAGTATTTTAACCAAAAATCATTTGTTATACTAAATATTCTCAGCTTAACCCACTTTTCTAGAAGCATACAGAACTCTTAAAATATTTCTGAAGATCTATAACTTCATTCTACACACACAAAAGGGCTAAAAATCTTACCAAATTACTGGTTTCCCTACTTTTCCATCTCCATCCTCATGAAGTCTGCTCCATGCAAAGCCTTTCCTAGTTATTCCTTCTTCAGAGCAACCGAAGAAGATAATGAAGAAGAGAGAAAAAGAAACAGAATCAAGAAGAAAATCATCATTGGGAGCCATGTCTCAACTATTTATAGCCCTTCCTGTGTTATTACCAACCTCATGAGAACCGTCCATAGCTAATTATTATGTTTCCTACTAAGGAACTAATAGGTTCCATCCTAACCGACCAAGAATTGGTCCTCAACTTTGTCCAAATCAGTTTTTAGTTTTCTCGTTTATTTCAATAAAGGCCACAAACTTGCAGTCTCTTGTAATTTAGTCCCCCTATTATCTTAAATTTTTGGGTTATTAGGAATTCAAGTGTTACAAGTTACGTCTCTTTGGGGATTCTGTTGATCATCACAAAGGTTATGCTCATTGGTTAAGTGAACACTGGGGTCTAGATTTGCCATTGCGGTTCACGCTCATCGCAGCAAATTGTTAACAAGTGGAATCAATAGGTAGGAGTAGTAGCTAGTGATGAAGGCGATTTACCCTTTGCTGGGGCGAAGAGTCGCTATGCTTGGTTTAGTTAAGGAAAGTCAAGAATGAGTGAGAGAGAGGGATGGAAGCAGACGACTCTACGTGTTTGGTTCTGTGTGTATAATGGTTTCTTTGTTGTTGTAAATGGGCTTACACACAGGAGATAAAAGATGTCACGCGCCTTAAGCTTGCTAGCGATGAGGTAACATTTTGTCTCCTTGTAGTGACGGTGATATGACATTTTAGGATGGTCAAGAATTCAATGGTCCTAAAGTTTTATGTACTCTTAATAGAGATGGCTTAGAGAGAGTTGGCAATAGTGTTACTTGATGTCTAAAGTCTACTTGGTGTGAGTTTGGCCTAGAACACATGTATGGTATCAAGTTTAACTGCTAAAGACACGTGTAGGAGCTTATAAAGGTGGTGTAATAAGCTTAATATCTTATTTGAATACATTCGTAATTAAAATTGAGATTTGTGATTAATGGCTGCGATATTACATATGTAATTGGTGATAGTTTATCTTCAATCAAACCACTAACATTGTAAGACCCAATTTATGCCCGGGCACAAAACACAAAATACAAAACAGTCAAAATATTACAAACCCAAATCAGACCAGCCCAATTCAAACCCAAAAGTCCCAAAAACTAAATACATCAGCCCAAACAACAACCCAAGCCCAAACCTAACCCTAGTAGCCCAAAGCCTAACAAAACACAGCAAACCCTAGCCCCCTTCTAAGCCTCCAGCGCCGCGCGACCAGGCTCCCTCACGCACGCCTATCACTGGCCCTCCATGCGCCTCAGACCACCTGCAAAACAACAAAGCAGAAAACGACAAGAAAACACAATCCAAATTGCAAATGATAAAAAATAGAAGTTTAGGGGTTTAAAAGTCGGCTATATAAGCTGAACACGACGGTTGTAATTTTTTTGCCATTTTTTCATAGACGTTAGAAATCCAAAAGCAATATAAAAGTTAACAGGTTACTTTCTTTCGTT
>JABEZY010272140.1:0-11050 GCA_013467495.1 Gossypium gossypioides | reverse complement strand
TATATTTTAAGGTCCTTAGAAAAAAAAAATTAATTAAACCCTTTTAAGCATTCGGTGAAATGAAAAAAATTATATTTATAATTTACACAGACACAAAATAATTTTAACACTCAAGATTGATTTTATAATTTTATCTTCACTCTAATAAATGATTTCTAAGTTCATACCTGGAGGATGCAATTAAGATTGAAATCTTAAGAAGAAGAAGAAGAAGAAGAAGAAGAAGTAAATTAAATTGAATTTTAATCAAATTTAAGACTGTATTTAAGGGAAAAAAAAGTTTATTTAAAAAACACTTGAAAAAATGTTATTTTGATGGAAAATTGAGGGATAGAAAGCAGAGAAATAGATTACAGCATATTCATGAAGCCTCCTCCCCCTTTCTTTGTTGTAGCTGGACAACATGTTACATCATCTTCACCTGCACTTTGAAATAATTAAATTAAGATCATGGGATAAATTGATACCTTCTCTGCTCAACCCATCATTGCTATCAAATTTCTTAAAATTGGTTTCATATATTCAATTTTAGGTGGTTGAACTGAAAATACAAAATCTATTTGCTTCAACAAATTAATGGATGGAAAGAAAAAGCTCAAAAAAAAAATATAGTAAAGCCAAACCTGCTGATAAGTTCCCAGTGTCATGCTGGTGATGAGACTTGCTTTGGTTTTTCTCTTTTGGCAACATTGGTCTCCCCTCCTTTGTATTTAAAAGAAGGGTTAAAGTGGTATTTATAAAGCAAATAAATGGGGATGAAGGAATATATAAATTATAAAAAGATGGGGGCTTTAATCTCTTTCTATCTCATCCTAATTGAATACAAATTTTAGTTAAAGGGTTTCCCCATCATAAAGTAATTGGATAAAAAAATTGTAATTATTGGAATATAATTACAAGTGATTTTTAATTCTTTAGGCATGTTTGATTGATAGAGTTTAATTGAAATACTTGAATTATACTCAATTCAGTGAGATTTATTGATTACTATGAATGTCCTAACATGTCTAAGATGTGTATAAATAATTATACCCAAAATGACTTTTCAATTGCCTCATTAATTCTCAAATTTGTCTACCAAGATTTTATCTGTAATAGAGACATGTGACTGTTATAGAAAGATAATTATTTTAAACCTAAAATAGAATTCATATAGTGAATTTCTATCAAATAAAGAAAGTGAGATTATTTTAAAAAAGAAAAAATATGAAACAAATCAACAAAATTAAAAGATGTATAATAGGTGCATCCATTAATACTTTTATGCATTTCTTTTACATTCCTTCACATGATTAATTATGAATATCAACATGTAAAATCTTTTAGACCTAAATCTTATGCAAATCAAATCCCCAAAATTGCATAAAGAATTATTTTAGGATTTTAGAATAATATGACTTTCAGAAATACCTAATGTGGAATTGGAGTTGACTATTATACAAAGAACACCCGATCAATTGATTTCTCCCTCTTGATATTTTCTCTTAATTACACAAACCCTAAGTGATGGAAGTTATAATCTTTATGTCTATTTTGTGCGTGTAACTCTAATAAGTAGAGGGAGAATCAATTTATAATGATCAACTTTTAATCTGGTATATCCATCAAGCAACCGAATGAATGAATAAAATTTAACTTCTATCAAAAGTAAAATTCTTATCCCCATAAATTGAGCCATATGAATTTCAGACTTAGCCTACATAAATTGAGCTAAAATTCTCCCACTTAGCCTAATGAGATAAAACATAACCTTTAATAGAATAAAAATTAAACGTGCATAAAAAATAACATTCATCATAATTATCACATTATATGTAACGCCCCTAACTCATATCTGTCGCCAGAATAGGGTTACGGAGCAATACCAGAATAAACATATCAAATACAAACATTTCATATTATTTAACATTCATGTCAGATATTATTCTTTAAGTCCCTTATATGAGCCCTCGAGGTCCAAAACATACATTAGAAATAAGTCGAGACTAAACCAGGTACTCAAAGAATTTTTCGCAAAATCTCAAAATTTTTCAAGGTGCAAAGGACACATGCCCGTGTGGTCAGGCCGTGTGGCTCACACGGCCAAGAGACACGCCCGTGTCTCAGGCCGTGTGGGCATTCGAAATAGGGCACACGGCCGTATTCCAGCCTATGTCCATATCTGTGTAACTCTCTGACTTGGGTCACACGCCCGTGTGCTAGGCCGTGTGTAGGTGCAGGGGACACACAGCCAAGCCACATACCCTTGTGCCAGGCCTTGTGAAAAATCCTGAGCATTCTGTTTTAAATTTTTAAGATGCAGGGGACACACGGCCAACACACGCCCATGTGCTAGGCCGTGTGTCACACACGACTGAGACACACACCTGTGTCTCTATTCGTGTGGACAAAATAAAGTCATTTCTAAGCCTTATTTCTCACCTAAACATGTCTTCCACCTACATTAACACTTAAACACATTCACAAACCATATCAAATCACTTAAAACGAACTAAAACCATGTCTTAAACTTGACATATTACACATACAACCAATGTGCTCTTAGGCACCTCAATAGACAATTTATTAGTATATCATTCCAAAACTTATACTTACCTAAATACCAAATGCACATATATGCTTAATCAATTTCATACTTCAAACATGATAATACAATATATATATATCAAAACATGACCATTACTAGCCATTCTAATGGCTAATTACAACCAAACATTTATATGCCAACATTGACCAAGTTAACCTATACATGCCATTATAACCAAATTTAATTTACTAAATATACCGAGTTGAGCTGATGCATAGTGTGATGATATCTCCGCCAAGCTTCCAACCCAACGAGCCTCCGAATTACTATAGAACAGAGGGAAATAAAACAGAGTAAACATATTATTCTCAGTAAGTTCGTATAACGTAAATTAACTTACCAATCATTTATATTTAAAGTAAACATGCAAAAGTTCATTCAAAGAAATTTGGCAATTTGCCTAAACACATATAATTATAACCTCAAGAAACATATTAGTCATGTATTTCATGTGAACATCAAGAAACAAGGATGAGCTCATTATGTAACAATTTTCATATATATAAGCTTTCCACATCATATATCCATATAACATGTACATTTTCATAATAATTCATCTCAAGTTCAGATTATTCCATGTCGGAACTTTACCCGTTGAATTTATTAGAAATATCGATGGATACACAAGTAGTACACTTGAAGTGTACAAATTGTAATCCATCAATTCATATTCAGGAGTGCTCCTTAGAACACATAATCGGGAAGCCCTTTCTCGAGCCATATAACAGGAAGCTCATATGAGCCATGTAACGGGAAGCTTATTCGGGCTATATAACAGGAAGCTCATAAGAGCCATAATCGGGAAGCTCATGCGAGCCAATAACGGGTAGCTTTGAAGAGCCATTAAAGGAAAGCTCCGGATAGCCATATATCGAGAAGTTCAAGCGAGCCATATCGGGAAGCTCTGAAGAGCCATTAATCAAGAAGCTCACAAAGAGCCTTTAATCGGGAAGCTCTGAAGAGCCATATAACAAGGCGCTCATAAGAGCTGCGGTGTGTCCACAACACATGTAGGATCACAACTGATCGGGACGCTCCGAAGAGCTATTAACAAGAAGCTCGCAGGAACCATATAACAAGAAGCTCGAGAGGGCTAATAACGGATGCTCTTTTGAGCTATGGTGTGTCTGCAATATATGCAGGATCACAACCAATACGGAAACCATATATCCAATCGAATTTTATCTATTCAAACGGGACTTAATATTTATCGGGTTTTGTCATATATGTAATCAATTTCATGTACATGGCAATTACACAATTTATATATATACAATATTCAATTCAAACATATAAATGTACACAATTTAGTTACACGAATTTACCTCGACAAGTGTTTGTGTATGCAAATTCTACTAATTCTACGATCTAACTCCGTATTTGGTCTATCCGGATCTATATAAATGAATTTAACATTAATTCATATTCAATTCTATTCAATTCACATCCTAGGCAAAATTACCATCTTGCCCCTATACTTTTAATTAATGATGATTTCGTCTCTAGGCTCGAAAAATAAAATTCATGCAATTTAATCCTTATTCCAAGTCTAGCTGATTTTTACATATCACAATAGTAGCCCATGTATTTCATAAAATTCAGAATTTTTTCTTGAATTTTACATCTTTTCAATTTAGTCTCTAAATCATAATTTCATCAAAATTTCCTTTACAAAAGTTGTTTATCTATCAACAACCTTTCATTTTCTACCATACTCTTCAAAATTTAAGCATACTCATCCATGGAAAAATTTTAATACTTTGATAACTTTGCAAATTAATCCTCGAGATAGCTAAATTAAGTTGTTACGATCTCAGAAATATAGAAATTACTAAAAACAGGACAAGGAAACATACCTAATTGAGCCAAAACAACTTGGTTGAACTCAACACCCAAAAACTAGGGCTTCCATATTTTTAATTTGGGAAAGATGATGAAATAAGATGATATTAGATCTTTATCATCTTTAATTATTTCTATTTTCAATTTAGTCCTTTTCTTTATTTAATTTTCTATGGGTGAATCATCATCCTTATCTACTAACTCCTCTTAATGGTCTATTTTCCATATAAGGACCTCCAATTTTGAATTTCATAGCTATTTGATACTTAGAGCTACTAGAACTCCCCTTTTGCATTTTGTGCAATTTGGTCCTTTTCTCAATTAAACATGAAATTGGTAAAATTTTCTTAACAAAATTTTTAAATGATATTCCTATCATACGACAGACCATAAAATAATTTTAAAATAATTTTTCTTACGGACTCAGATTTGTGGTCCCGAAACCACTGTTCCGATTTCACTGAAAACAGGTTGTTACATTATAGTGAATTGCAAATGTGAGTTATGGTGGTCATACATAGTTTAACTCACATATTTCCTCTCATATACTACAACATTACAATTCAATATAATAGGTCTTAAAGTAACTATAAAGATTTCTTGTTTTAAATAATTTCAAAAATTATGTGCATACAATCATAATAAATTGGAAATAAATCCATTTTATTTCAGAAACATCATAATTGAGCTCAAAATGTTAGAACATCATAAATTTCATTCATCAACATGTTCTTTAAATGTCTTTGATTGTAAGCCTTTAGTTAACGGATTTGCAATCATAAGTTCATTTCTAACATGCTCTATGGTCTCTCTTTGTTTCTGAACTTCCTCCTTAACGATAAAATATTTTAATTCCATATGTTTTACACATTTGGAATATTTGTTGGTTTTGGAGAAAAACGCTACTACAGAATTATAAAATAAATTTTCAACGGCTTGATAATAATGTCGACTACCCTAAGCCTTGAAATAAAGTTTCGCAACTATAATGTGATTTTAAGTGCATACATCCATAATGATATAGGAAATAAGAAGTTACTTATCATACTTCTAACCATTTCCAATAAAGTCATATTACACCTTTTTGCCACGCCATTTTGTTGAGGTGTGCCTAGCATAGTATATTGTGCACATATGTCACGACTTTCGAGGAATTTAGAAAATGGACCTGGACATTGTCCCAATTCAATAAAATTTCTATAAAGTTCACCATCTCTATTAGATCTTTACTATTTTCACTTTTCTATCTAATTGTCTTTCAGCCTCATTAATGTATATCTTAAGGGCATTTACTGATTGAGATTTTTTATCAAGCAAATAGATATAACAATACCATAAAAAATCATCAATAAAGGTGACAAAATACTTTTCTCTATTAAAATGTGGAACATCCAAATGTCCACTTATATTAGTGTGTATTATTTTAAGAAGTTGGGTACTTCTTGTGGCATATTTCTTAGCATGTGTGGTTTGCTTTCCGTTAATGCAATCCACACATACACCAAGATTAGTAAAATCTAGATTCGATAAAATATCATTTTTTACTAATCTTTCTAACCTTTGTTTGGATATATGACCCAAACGTTTATGCCAAGAGTAAGCAGAAATTTCATTTAGCATACTATGCTTAATTCCAACATTCCTATGAACAAGTAAGTATTCCACAAAAAAACATTATCAAGTTTCAATTTATATAAACCATCAATAAGGTTTCCAAAACCTAAAATAGTATTATTCTTAAGTAAACTGAAACAACCATGTCCAACCTTAACATTATACCCAGAAACATCAAGTTTTGGCATAAATATAAGATTCCTAGAAAATAAAGGTACGTAAAGAGTCTAAAATAGGTCTAAGTGATAATTAGTATCGAAGACGAAACAATAAGTCCCAATGCCTTCAATTGGAGCCTTCATGTGGTTCTCCATATGTAGGAAATCTTAAGTTCAGTTTGTTGTTTGGATCGAAAGGAATCCCTACATCATATTGGACATGAGTTGTAGCACCAGAATCAAACCATCAAGTATTATTAGATACTTCAATTAAGTTTGATTTGAAACATACGTAAACATAAAAATTACCTTTATTTTTAAACCAAACTTTGTGTGTTTTACTATCTTTCTAACAATGTCCTTCTTTCTAACAAAAGTGACACTTACCTGCCATTCATTCCTTTTTCTCGCCATTTAAGACATTGACAAATGTGTTTCTCTTCTTAAACTTATTGGTTTTTGCCTAAAGTCTTTTGCCAGCTCCTAGACCCACAAGGTAGGTGGATTTAGTTCCTTAACTCTTTAATCTTATTTCCTCTTGAACAAGCTTATTAGTTGATTCATCAACACTCCACTTATTTTTAATAGTGTTAAATTTAATTTGGAATGACTCATAATTCAGAGGTAGTTAGTTTAATATGAGCTGCATTAAGAAGGAGTCATCCATCGTCATCCCAAGATTTTTAGCCTTGTTGTAATATTAGCCATCTTGATGATATGTTCTTTCATTCCTCTCGACCCATCAAACTTTATGGACATGAGTTGTACTATTAAGGTAACAACGAGTGACTTATCCGTAAAAAGGAACGCTCTTCCACAAACATAAGATATTATTTCGCACTTTTAATATGTGGAATAGTGGTCTTAAAGTTGTTGGCAATAGTCATTCGCAAAAACATAAGGCTCAATTTGTGTGATCGTTCTCATTGTTTATGGTATAACATCTCTTCCTCACTGCTTGAGTCAATAATAGCAGCGAGTTTCTCTTCTAATAGTGCCAAGTCAAGATCCAAAAACCTAAATGGAATTTGACTTGTTCAATCCATTTAGAGAAGTTTAAACCATTAAATAAAGTAACAAATGAAACTTGCGAATGAAGAGAAATAACTATAAATAATACATAAAAGCAAAACAATACATAAATGCTCAAATATTGAATTCAAATATGCAAATAATCCAAGTATATCTTAGTTCTCCTTTGGGTAGATACTAAAATATACTATCATAAATAAATGTTAATAACCTCAATGGACAAATAAATAATGTTCATCAAATATACATGACGTCTTTGGACTTTCAAATATTCATTTATCACCATAATTTTCACTATTTATAGAATAAAAAAATTCACCTTTAGCAAATTCTGAAGTTTTAATGAGTAGTGAAAGTCAATTAATCCATTTATCAATCATAAGCATTTAATTAATTACATGGATATTGACAATTTATACATACATAATTTAATTGATATCTATAAAACTTTCTAAGCAGGTCACTTTGGTGACCAACAAATTATATATATCACATAGACATCAAATATATATGCATATATCTTTCTTTTTTTAATTATAAATCAAAATATCACTTATGCACATAAACAAATCACGTGTCATTCTGTAACACCCCGAAATTTGAATGTTTGACTAAGAAATACTAGCGTAATTAAATCTCTATATCTGTGGCTATATGCTCTGTTTATGTGTTTGAGGTTAGGAGTTTGAGTCATGCTTTTAGAAAGTTTTGCTAATTATTTCAGCATAACCTCTATCCTTGAATAGTTGATTTAATTTTAATTTTGTGTAAATTTATGACAAGAATGAGCCTGCTGGTTCGATGGTTAAGCTTATGTATTCTCTATTGTTCTGTGTTCGAGCCTTGGCATGTGCGTTAAGAAATATTTTTTTGTTATTGTTGGAATTCTGATCGGTGGTTTTAACCATTAAAATTAACGTTCCTTTCTTTTTCTTTTCCTTTTGTTGTTTTATTTTTCTCGTTTCTCGTTTCCTTCTTTCTTTTTCTTATTTTTGGTTCGTCTCTCCTCATTGGTTGTCGTTAAATCCTTTGTAGTATATTCAGGTAAGTACGTTCATCGTATTGTTAATTGAAAATTTTGTAAATCTCACTGTGAATTTCTTAAAAACGTCGAGTTCATTTTGTCGAAATGACTTCGTTTTTTTGGGTTGAATTCTTGTGATTAAGCAACTTTTAGATTCTTTATTTTAGGCGTAGGTGTCGAAAGTAACGTTTCCTGACAGGTTATTCGAGTGGTTGCTGCTGATTCACTGGTAAGCGTTAGTTCCGTTGGAAGTTTTATGTCGAGGTTTTCGACATAGTTTAGTAAGTGTTAAATTGTGCAAATTACGTCGTTGTAGTCGTTTAATTGGTTTTCGGTTGGTTAATTTAGGCTCTGGGATTCCTCTGCGTTGTTTCTACGTCAAAACTACTTTAGGTGCATACCAAAAACCTGAGTTTTTATGAGTTTCAGATGCCCCAAAACATGACTGTCGACACTACACGACTATGTGTCAGGCTATGTGGTAGGCCATGGGAGCTATACGGGTGAAGGACACGGGCGTGTGTCCAGACTGTGTGTGGTCATGTTAATGTAGGGTTCACAAGGGCCAAAGATAGGGGCGTGTGTCCAGGCCATGTAACTCACTGTTTACGAAATAAAGATCACACGGGTAGATAACATGATTGTGTGTTAGGCTGTGTGAGAGACACGGGAAGCCACACGGACGTGTACTAAGTTGTATGGGGTCACACGGGCTAGCTATTCAAGCCGTGTGAAACTACATGAGTGTGTGGGCCAGTATCCTGAATTTTTGCTCTCGGACCACGAACATCGCTTGAAATGAATACAAGCTTTTAGTGAGGCCGTATGAACTGAATTAACATGTATAAACTGATATTCTGTAACCTGAGATTGTGTACTAAAAATCTGTGTGTATGTGTGTCTGTTGCATATGAAAAATGTTAATGGTATCGATCTACTATATTCAAGCATGAATTGTATCTGGATATTCGTATAAGACTCTGTACTGATTGTCATTTGAGACCTACATCTGCATTGGACGGGAATTGAGTAAGGAGGAAGTATTCTGTTCTGAAATAATGGTTAAACCACTGATATTTGTACTCTAATCTGGCAGTTAGACTGCAATCACTGAAACAAGTCAGATCGGCACTATATGGTGTGTAGGGTTGGATGGGTAGTAAATACCCTATTGCTGTGTTGGGTTGGTCGGAGATAGTGTATAGTAGATGGAATTAGAAAATTGTATCTGTTTTGTTTTGTTATGTATTTGACTATGACTCGATTTATTGTCTATTTGTACGGTTCTGATCTGTAATTGAATGGATTGTCTCATGAGTCTGATTCAACATTTGCACTTGGATAACTACTGGTTTAACTGTGACTCTATTGAATATATATAGTTTGTTTCTTTATGAGGTATTAATTTATTTTTTTGTTGAATGAATTGCAGGTAAATCACAAACTTGAATGGGTTGGCGGAGGGGAAGCTCAGTTATGTTATTTTATACTAATTAGTACTACTAGTATTGTTAGTTAACTTTCGTATTTTCAACTTAGTAGGATGATAAATCTCAAACTGCTTATTTTGTTATTCCTTTAAATCTTTTATGACTCTGGAAGATTTTTAAAACTAATTTTCGAAGTTACGTTTTGAATGTTGTTCAATATAACTCTCTAGACTTGACCTTATCATCTAGGCCGGGTGTGGGGTGTTACACATTCTCTATAATCTTAACTTTTGAAGAGATACATTATGCATAAACTTAATTATATTCATAATATAACAATGATGAAACAAGAATTAATTAAATTGAATGATAGATTGTAAATTAATTGTCTATTATTCTCGAAGTAAATAAACATTATGCATGGGCTAACAAAAAGGTTTCAATTTCGTTAATGACATCTTGATGAAAAACTGCAACAGAAAATAATGAAATTTCATTTTCATTCGTTCAATACAATAGTAATGAATTGAGGAACCATATTACGTAAAATTCATAACTATGCAATTATAATGTAATATTCCAAGATGATTTGTTAAAATTATGTAATACTGATATAACAAAATTTAATAGAAAAATCATATATTCTTTAACTCAGGCTCTGATACTGCATGTAAAATCTTTTAAATCTAAATATTATGCAAATCAAATCCCAAAATTCATCAAACAATTATTTAAAGATCTTTAGAATAATATGATTTTCGTAAGCTTAAGAAATACTTAATGCAGAATTGGAGTTAGCCATTAGACAAAGAACTCGAAGAACACTCGATAAATTGATTTATACGAAGAACTCGAAGAACACTTGATAAATTGATTTATCTTCTTGATCTTTTCCCTTAATTACGCAAACCCTAAGTGATGGAAGTTATAACATTTATGTGTATTTTGTGTGTGTAACCCTAATAGGTAGGGGGAAGATCAATTTATAGTAATCGACTTTTAATCTGATACGTCCATCAAGTAACTAAATGAATGAATATAATTTAACTTCTATCAAAAGTAAAACTCTTATCCTCATAAATTGGGCCACATGAATTTTAGATTTAATTGGATCATTCTGATAAGTTTAATTAATCAGTATGAGTTATCAAATTAAATAAATTAATTTATCATGAGTTATTAAAATCAAGTAATCAATTTATAAGTTTACGGTGTTTCAAATTCACAACAGATTATTTAATTACAGGATTTAATAGTTTATTGAGTTGTTGCCTTCAAATCTATTTATTGAAGATTATTTTCATTTAATAAAAAATATAATTAATAGATTTTTCATATGAAATTTAAACATTATATTAAAATA
>JABEZY010272137.1:0-12561 GCA_013467495.1 Gossypium gossypioides | reverse complement strand
TTAAGTAAATTTTATTTTTGGCAGTTTCAACCATACAATCAAGTTGGTCCTTGTTGAACCTCTTCATGATGAGAACCTGTTCAAGTAATTTTTTTTCAAGTAAATATGCCTTAACATCCTATGTGAACAATATCCAAATAAAATTATGATGTAGAACCATTAATATATGCATAAAACCAAAGGAATATATATGTGTGTGTGTGTAAGAAATGAAGTAGTAACCTGTTCATGGTCTTTACTCCATCAATTGTTAAGGATCGACCCGATTAAGTAACAAACAAGTAAAAATAGCGGAATAAATTGAGAAATTGAGCACACAAATTTAACGTAGAAAAACCACTTCAAAGAGGATAAAAAACCAGAGGCAAAGATAATTTTACTATAATGACAAAGAACGAATAGTACAAAAGATGGAGATAAAAACTAAACCCCGAAAATAAAGAACCCTTAAAATGTAAACACAAAAATATCTAAAAATGTTATAAGTTCTAATCTCTAATGGGTGTATTTTCTAATGTTGTAAAAGAGCCAATTTATAAGCTAAATCCATAAATCAAATAATAATAAAATAATCTATACTAATAATAGTTTGATTGAAACAAATAAAAAAAGTTTCACTGGAAGATTATTTCTCAAATTTGACTAAAATAAGAGTCATACTCAACAAATCTCCACCTTGACTCATATTTCCACAACACTATCTTTGCCAAATCCTGTCATGAGCCTATCTTAAACTAAGCAGGGAGTTAATTGAGTTGAATCTGTGCTTAGAAGCTGGAGGACTTCTAGCCTTCGACTTGTGCACTTCGAAATCAAAACTAACTCAAGTATGATTTTCACAAACAGATTGCTCTAACTTTTCAAAACCTACATCCAAAAGAGAACATCTCTTCAACAAAACAGTTATACATTTTTCCCTCCTATAACCAAGTTGTCTCAGTTCCAAACGAGTTGACTCTGACTCCGTAACAAATGAGGGACGTTCGATTTCACTGGTCACTATAGAACCTTCCAGAATATAAATATTGTCAGTCCTTTTACCTTTGAACAAAATGAGAGCCCCACGAGTCACCTTAATGCCGCTTTACTCAATATTGATTCTGCAAAATTTTGAGTCTAAAATACTCAATGAGATGAGATTCTTTCGTAAATTAGGTATATACTTGACATCTGAGAGTGTTCTAATTATCTCATCATGCATCCTAATTTAACAGTACCAATACGAATTACCTTACATGATGAATCGTTTCCCATGCGCACAACTCCACATTCAATCGAACTATATGTGGAAAATCATTCTCTGTTGGGACACATGTGAAAAGAACATCTCAAATCTAAGATCCACTCGGATGTAAGCTCGGAGCTATTGCTCGTTGACACTAACAAGAAATCAGCACCGCTATTATCAGCCAAATTAGCATTAACTTCATCTTTCTCGTTACTCTTAGCAGCCCTTTTATTTCGTAATTTATAACAATCTGCTTTGACATGATATAACTTCTTACAATAGCGACACATTTTGTCTCACTTCTTTGATGCGAACCAAACTCATTGCCGAGTTTGTCTCTACTCAACAAATGACCCTTTACATATTCGAATGAGAGTTTGTTTCTGCCATAAATTAAGGTCACCTTAAAAGACTTGTATGAAGGGGGTAAAGAGCATAATAATAGCATAGCCTGACCTTTATCGTTAATCTGAAGCTCAACATTCTTTAAATTATTCAAAAGAGTGATAAATTAACTAATGTGATATCTACGAAGCTCACTTTCGTTCATGTGAAACGTAAATAGACATTGTTTCAATACTAAATGGTTAGCCAAAAACTTAGTCGCATAAAGAGTTTCTAACATTTTCCACAAGACGGATGAGGTTCTCTCCATCAATACCTCCTGTATACTCTATTTGCGAGGCACAACTGGATTGCAGACAGGGCCTTTTCATCAAGCTCTTCCCATTATGTTTGATCTAGATTCTCTGGCTTTTTTCAGGTAACAACCTTTTTTCAAGCCGATCTGAACTAGAATTTTCATCATCTGAACTTGCCACAAATTGAAATTTGTAACACCATCGAACTTATCAATGTCAAACCTTGTTGCTGTCAAATCTGAATAGGCTGATCTACGAAAATTGAACTAGCTCTGATACCATTTACTGGGGATCGATCTGATTAAGTAACGATCAAGTAAAAATAGCAGAAGAAATTAAAAAATTGAACACACGAATTTAACTTGGAAAACTCCCTCCAAAGAGGATAAAAAACCATGAATAAAGATAATTTTACTATAATGACAAAAGAATGAAGAGTGTAAAAGATGAAGATAAAAACTAAACCCCAAAAACAAAGAACACTCTAAAAGTGTTATGAGTTCTAATATTTAATGGGTGTATTTTTTAAGATTGTAAAAGAGCCTATTTATAGGCTAAATGGATAGGTCAAATAATAATAAAATGATATAGACTAATCAAATTTTGATTGAAACAAATAAATAGAGTTTAATTGGAAGATTATTTCTCAAATTTGACTAAAATAAGAGTCATACTCAACATCAATGTTGTTTAATCATCAAACTCGATTCGAAGGTTTGAATTTTTTTACTAGATAACAATCCTCCTGGCCTATCTTCCTTTCCCTTTTATCCTATGAAATGAAAAGGCATTAAGGTAATTCTATCTTTATAGTGTATGAAGAAAATTAATGTAGATCACTTCTAGTCATAGTTCACTGCATCAAATTCTTGAGTAATTTTCTGTTATGTTTCATTGAAAGAGATAATCGAGTATTTATACATGCTATTATTGTTCATGAACTTAACCCTACTATTTATGAAATTGACATTCAGAACTGGTTTTGGGCAGCTGGACACATGTACTATTTTGGGTCACCTGCTAGAACTTGCGGCCACCACCTGCGAACTCCCCGAGTACTTACGAACTGATACTACGAACTCCTCTTGCGGACCTTCTTTGACATATACGAGCTGAGATACAAGCCCTTGCTGACATCATACTTTAATATTCGTAGGACTCTACTTAACGGGGTCTGGCTACTGGGTTGCAGGCAGGTGACCTGGATCATATCTGTTTTTGCTATGTTTCATGGAATGAGACTATTGGGTATTTATACATGTTATTATTATTTATGGGCTTAACCCCACTGTTTATGAAATTGACATTTTGAGTGGGTTTTTTTCTGCAAACGAGCCATAAGAAGAAACGGACATGATGCAGTCCTCGATACTTCTAGGCAGTTTTCCATTTAGAGTCTCCTGTATCCCACGTATATCTTTTTAACATATGATATGCACTTATTATCGAAAATCTTTCATTTGTTGTATGTATCTAAAAGATTCTATCAGCACCAACTAGAAGGTGTGGTAGAGGGATACTTGTGATCCTTTTGACAACTTCTCCCTACAGCCATTCTTTAAAAGCTTCCATATTCCATGCTCTATCCTCTGTTACCATATCTTTAATAAAATAGTCTATGATAGGCCTATCCATGGCAGAAATATACATTTTCAACAGTCCTACTTTTGGGATCCAAGAATCCTTCCAACCACAAACTAAGGTTTCTATTCCAATGACCTATCACAAATTTTCTTTCAATAATGGCCACACCTTTGTGATCCCTCTCCAAATAGCTGAACAACTTCCTCTCTTAATATCTTCATGGATTATTTCTTTTATCTTATATTTGGAATGTAAAACCCTGACCCATAGGTCCTAAAAAAATCATCAAGTTTTAAGACTAATGCAGTTAAAAGAAATTGAATGACTAAATTGAAAAGGCTATGAATTTTAAAGATTAAATAATACTTTATCCCAAATTAAAAGTAATCACGTATCATTGATTGACGGAGAAACCCTACGTAAAATACATTGTTTCAACTTTAGATTTTCTTCTTTTTCTATGGCCTCTAGAAGTAAAGTGATAGAGCCTTTTTCTTTTTTTTCCCTTCCACTTGGATTTAATTATTAGCATTTTTTTCTGTGAAACTAAAATCCTAATTTTCAACTAACCTATTGTCCCCATATCTTCCTAATATATCTTTAGTCTCTATAGAATTTCCTCTAGATGCCTCTAACCTATATTCTATATTGCACTATTTTTCTTAATTTTTTGATATCTTAATAACATCTATAAAGCTCCAAGATAGGCCTTGAAAGACAAAAAAGATTCATGTTCTTCCATACACGGCATGCTAACAGACCAAATAACGTGGACCAAGGGACCCATTCCTTTCCAACCACCCATAATTTCCTAAATTTATCCTAACCCATTCCAAAAGATTTCTTGAAAAAAATTGCAATTAATGGTTTTTTGGCACAAAGTACTTCCAAACATCTTTGATAGTCAGGCAGTCCTTAAGAAGATATAAAATATCTTTTATCTCATGCTAACATAATGGACATGACATACTCCATCCAATGCCCCTTCGAGCACATTCCTGATTAGTAAGCAATCTTTGTATGCAAACTAACCATAAGAAGAAATGAACGCGGTGTGGTCATTGATATTTCTAAACAGCCCTCCATTTAGTATCTTTCTCGTCTTATGTAACTAATTTTAAGATATAGTATGCACTTTTAACCGAGAAACCTCCATTTGTTGTACATATCGAAAAAATTTTATCAGGGCCGGCAAGATTTTATCAGAGCGTTCTTTAAAGGCCACAAGATCCCAAGCTCTATCCACTGTTACCATATCCTTAAGGAAACAACTTCTGATCGGCCTATCTAAGGGAGATACATATATTTTTAACAGCCTTATTTTATGGACCCAATAGTCCTCCCA
The DNA here is from genome assembly GCA_013467495.1 of Gossypium gossypioides. NCBI lineage: Eukaryota > Viridiplantae > Streptophyta > Magnoliopsida > Malvales > Malvaceae > Gossypium > Gossypium gossypioides. The sequence goes on along the minus strand of JABEZY010272137.1, from coordinate 7,763 downwards.
ACACCGAACCGATACTCCTACTCCTATGAACTAACATAGATTTTCTCTCAACAATGGCCAAACTTTTATTATCACTCCACATACAGTTGAGCAATTCTATTTCTTAATGTATTCAAGAATCCTCTCTCTTATATTATATTTTGAGCGCAAGATCCTAACCTATAGGTTTTCTTCATTGGTGACGAGATTATACCCTAATTTTAACAAGAATGAGGTATTTTGGTCTTTTTGGTGTCGAAGGCCTAAGCCACTACACGAACGTGGTGACATATAGAGCCCCAATCAACCAACGTCATTTTACACTTTCCTATATTGGATCCCTAGATGAATTGCCTTTTTAGGTGTTCAATTTCTTCACATACACCTTTCGGGATTCGCATAGATTGCATGAAGTAATTCAAGATGGATAGGAGTACTAATTGCTCCAATGTGAATCTTTCTGCCAAAGAAATTTGTTTAGCATCCCAATTACATAATTTAGATTTGACCATCTCAATTACAAATCTTAACGTAACATTGGTGAGTCGTTTGTGAAAGAATGGCATTATTAGATATGATCCCAAGTCTTGGACTTTTTGAAAACCCAATAGCCTACTTAGGTTATTACTAAGATTATCATCCACCCATTGAGAGAAGAATACATTAGTTTTTCGTGTGTTAACCTGATACCTTGAGAAGCTACAAAATTGGTCCAGAATACTTGTAAGCAACAAGTCGTGCTTTATATTTTCTTTAACAAAAATCACTAAGTCATTTGCAAAAAATAAGTGGGATAAATATGGTCCTACTCGTACAACTTTTATAGGCCTCTATTCGCCGGATGACTAAGCCGCTTTAATGCTATGCCCTGACCATTCCATATATAAGATAAATAAACATGCTGACAATGGACACCTTTGACATACTCTTCTTTCAGGTTTAAACTTTGTTGTCGGAACACCATTCCACAGTTTCTGCATGGTAGACGTTAAGATAGCGGATATAATCACTCTTTGTAAAAAAATATGGTATGCCTGCTACTTGGATAGAACTTTCAATGAAGTCCTAATGAATTCGATCATAGGTTTTTCTAATTTTATTTTGACAGACATCTATTTTTTACTTTTCTTTCGCATAGAGTGGATTACTTCTTAGGAAATGATGATATTATCAGAGATATTTCAACCCGTGATGAACCCTGCCTGCTCTTGTGTAATGATATTGGGAACACTATTTTGAATCTATTGGCAATAATTTTCATAACTAATTTATAAAGAATGGAGCATAGGCTAATAGACAGAAACTATGAAATCTCTTTAGGTTGGGGAATCTTCAGAATAAGAACAATGAGTGTGTTATTTAAATCTTGGTTAATGGGTTGTCCATTAAAGACTTCTTTAACCCACTCACATACTGTGCCTCCAATGTTGTCCCACTGATTCTAAAAAAGATAGCTTGGTATCCATCACTTCTAAGGGCTTTTAATGGGGCCATGTCGCAGAGAGACTTCTTTCCCCAGAATATTAATGTTTTTTTGCTCCAATTGAGGAAAATAGTTAGGAGGTAAACCCATCATTAGACTTGGTTTTTTACCATATAGATTTTAAAAATAGTTAACAACTTCTAACTGAATTTCATCCAGGTCAGGTCATACAACCATTCCCCATTCTGGTTACACAAGGCATTAATTCGATTTACTTTCCTTCTGTGTATTATGTGACTATGAAAAAAACTGTGTTTCTGTCTCCCAATTTGAGCCAATCGGACATTGATTTTTGTTTCTATAGTAATTCTTTATGATTTAGTACTTGCTCGAGCTCCTCTCTTATTTTCATTTCTTTTTAGTTATTATTCTTGAGTTTGGCTGCTTCATTACCTTTTGTACTTGGCTTAAGAATTGTATTAATCTTCATTTAGAAGTTCCAATATGTCCATATACCCTTTTATTTCACTATTTAAGGTCAGTAGTGAGTTTTCCGAAGGTATTAGTCATACTCCTATTATAATGCCACAAGTCTTTTACAGTTTCTAAGAGGTTCTAATGTTGTGTTGTCCTAGCTAGAAAGAAAAAAAGGGCATTCTTTTGGTAGGTTAACCTCTGGGCAGAAGTTAATGAGCAAGGGTTTGTGATCTAATGTTATCCTTACTAATGGTGGGTTTGGATGGGCGATCGGGTACGATGCGGTACGTTTAGTTTACTTTTTATCTCACGCTACAATATCACTATAGTATCTAATCTCACCGCCACCGCTATTTTTATACTAACCGCAGATAAATGCACCGCCCATCCAAACTCACTCTAAAACACACCGCCCATCCAAACTCACTCTAAGTGTGTTACGAGGCACTTTAGGAACATTTGGATCCAAGCGGTATTCCTCAACATTCTATCAAGTCATTCAAATATCATCCCTTTCTGCCATGCGAATGATAGACCTTTAAATTTTAGATCATAGAGATCATTTGTTTCAACAAAATCACCAAAGAACGGGCATCGTTTTCTAATAGTACCACCCTATTTTTTTATCACTTTTTAAAAGAATATCATTAAAGTCTCTCACTACCATCCAAAGGACAAGGTCAATAGGAATGGTTCTTTTTAATACGTCCCAAAGTACTCCTCTTTTGGTTTTATTTGGCCTGCCATAGACGAACGCAATTAAAGTAATCCGTGCGGGGCACTTTAAGGAAACCTGTTGAAGGTTGATCAACATGTAGCAAAGAAGTAGACAACATATAGACTATGAAGATCGAGTAATGTAGGAGATGTTTCAGCCAGCTAAACTGTTTCTATTTTGTTTATTTTGTAACCTTAAGTTAATGTAATGTGTTTTAGTTCATTTTGAACTATGTTAGGTTGTTGATTGATGTAATTAGATGATGTATGAGCTGTAAACTCAGCTTTAACCATGTTTACAAGTTTTGTATTTCAAGTTTCAATGTATTAGTGGTGTTAGGTGATTACTTACTGTTCTTGACAAGCTTCATGCTTGATTTATGTAATGGCATTATGCCAATAAAGAAGTTGAATGAAATTTATTAGTTTTTTTTTTCCAAAAACTCTCTTCTTTGTCTTGCTGTTCATTTTTTTTCTTGAGTTCCTTTGTTTTGTTCACTAAGCAGCGAGGCTTAAAGCTCAAGCCATAAGCAGAAACTGTTTGCTCTTTGTTTTAGCACCAACAATTGGTATCTAGAACTGTAGTATTAAGGGACCTGTCATTCAAAATGATGGCCTCATCAAACTTCTCACCAGATGCACCACAAGTTTTCAATGGAGAAGGCTATCACATATGGGTAGTCAAGATGAAGACCTACCTACAGGCATTTGATCTGTGGGAGGTGGTCAACTCTAATGTTGAACTAGGGCCACTCAGAGCCAATTCAACAGTGGCTCAGATTAGGCAGCATGCTGATGAAAGAACCAAGAGGCACAAGGCTATGTCTTGCATCCAGAACTCAGTGTCAGATGTGATTTTTACAAGGATTATGGCCTGTGAAACACTAAAGCAGGCCTAGGACAAATTAAAGGAGGAGTTTCAAGGGACAGAGAGGATAATGCAGCAACAGTTGTTAAATTTAAGAAGGGATTTCGAGAACTTGAAAATGAAAGAGGAAGAGACTGCCAAGCAGTACTCAGACAGGATTATGGCTGTGGTAAATATCATAAGGCTCCTCGATGAGCAGTTCAGTGAAGCAAGGATTGTGGAAAAAGTGATCTCAACCTTACGTGAGAGGTATGAGGCAAAAATCTCATCCCTCAAAGACTTAAGGGATCTAACCAGCATTTTTCTGACAGAGCTGATCAATGCTCTCTATGCACAAGAGTAGAAAAGGGCCAGCAGACTGGAGGAGCACCAAGAGGGTACCTTTCAGGTAAAGACCAATACTGCCTACAAAGGCAAGAAGGCCTGGAAAGACAAGTCAGAGTTTGATGCTGTAAGAAAATGGGACCAAAACTGCAGGCATTGTAAAAGGTCTGGTCATCTAGAAGAAAAGTGCTGGTTTAGACCAAATGCACTATGTCAACATTGCAAGAAGAGAAAGAATGTTGAAAGGGTCTGTAAAAAAAAGGGCAAACCAAGGTAGAACCAACCCCAACAGTTAAAGGCTAAGGCTTGAGTAGGCAAGGAAGACAGTGACCATGAGGAGTAAGTTTTTACTGTGTCATACTCATCTGCTCAGAAGGGGTTTACAAATAGTTGGCTTTTAGACAGTGGCTGCACAAATCACATGACACCAGATGCTTCAATATTTAAGTCAGTGAATAGGAGCTTCAAAACAAAGGTGAAAGTAGGAAATGGCAACTTCATTAATGCAAAAGGCAAGGGAGATGTGCTAATATGCACTCCTACAGGTAAAAAATTAATTTCAAATGTCTTATTGGTTCCTGAAATCGATAGAAGCCTGCTCAGCATAGTTTAATTGTTAGAAAAAGGGTATTCTGTAGTGTTTAAGGGGAATGAGTGTCAAATAAGTGACCCAAGTGGATCCAAGCTTATGTCAATTACTATGGCTGATAAGAGCTTTGTTGTGGACTAGAAAAATGGCTCAAATACTACCTACACAGTCACAACTGATGAATCAAAGCTTTGGTATCAAAGGCTTGGTCATGCCAATTACAGGTCAATTTATCAGTTGTCCAAAGAAGACTTGGCTGAAAATTTCATTGGCTCAGTTGAGAAACAGGAGATTTGTGAGATATGCCAGCTAGGAAAGCAGGCTAGGCTTCTATTTCCTTCAAATCAAGCTTGGAGAGCCTCTAATAGGCTGTAGCTTGTACACACTAATGTGTGTGGCCCTATGAAGACTGAATCATTAAATGGAAGCAGGTATTTCATCTTGTTTATTGAAGATTACAAGATTTTGTTGGATTTATTTCTTAAAGCAGAAATCAGAGGTTGCTTCTGTGTTTTAGAATTTTAAAGTTACTACTGAGACCGAAACAAGTTACAGGCTAAAGACTCTAAGGTCAGATAACGGGATTGAGTATACCTCAGCTCAGTTCTAAGCCTTTTGTGATAAGACAGGCATCAAACATAAACTTACAAACACTTATACCCCTCAACAGAATGGTGTGAGTGAGAGAAAAAATAGAAGCCTGATGGATATGGCCAGATGCTTGATGATTGAGAAGAACTTGCCCAAGACCCTGTGGGCTGAAGCAGTTAACACTGCTGTTTACATTCAGATCAGGCTTCTAACCAAGGCATTGGCTCATAAGACTCCATTTGAAGCTTGGTTTAGATTCAAGCCATCACTGGCTCACTTAAAGATATTTGGTTGCATCTACTATGTACATGTGACTGCTGTCAAGAGAGACAAGTTGGCCAAAAGAGCTCAACCTAGTATTTTGGTAGACTATAGCACAATCAAAAAGGGCTATAGAATCTTAGATCTTTCAACAAGTAAAGTGCTGGTAAGCAGAGATGTGGTGTTCGATGAGAAAGCATGTTAGAATTGCGAAAAGAATGAACCACATATAGTTTCTGAAGAACTTGTTATAGACCAAGCTGAGCCAAATCAAGATGGTCCTGAAATAGAGATTGAGGATGAACCAGTCTGGGGCACTAGACTATTGGCTGAGATTTATGCAAGAGCTCATATTGCTATAGCAGAACCAAATTACTTTGAAGAGGCTGTAGCACACAAAGGTTGGAAACAAGCAATGACTGAAGAATCAGCATGATTGAGAAGAATCAAACTTGAGAACTGGTTGAAAGACTAGCCAAAAGGAAGATCATTAAAGTGAAATGGGTCTATCGAGCCAAGCATAATGTAGATGGGAGCTTGAAAAAGCTTAAAGCAAGGCTGGTTGTCAAAGGGTTTAGCCAAAAATATGGCCTGGACTACCTGGAGACTTTTGCACCAGTGACTAGGCTCAATACCATCAGACTGTTGATTGCCTTAGCAGCTCAAATGCAGTGGAAAATCCATAAGCTCGATGTGAAATTAGCCTTCCTAAATAGATTGCTTGAGGAAGAAATTTATGTAGAACAACCTCAGGGCTTTGTAGTGACTGGCAAAGAGCTTATGGTATACAAGCTGAAGAAAGCCTTGTATAGCTTGAAACAGGCTCCAAGGGCCTGGTATAGCAGGATTGATAATCATTTGGTCAGTTTGGGGTTTGAAAAAAGCAAGAGTGAGCCCATACTGTATGTTAAAAAGGAAGGGGTACAAACACAACTCATTGTGTCTCTGTATGTTGATGACTTGCTGGTGATAAGAGGAGATCAGGCAATGCTGATCGATTTCAAGATAAAAATGCAACAAATGTTTGAGATGTCTGACCTAGGAAGAATGACCTACTTTCTTGGCATGGAAGTGTTCCAAACACAGAAGGGGATATTCCCAAGTCAGAAGGCCTTCGCTTCTAAGGTTTTGACTAAGTTCTCTATGCAGAACAGCAAAGCAACTAAGACTCTTGTTGCTGTTGGAGAAAAGCTATCGAGCAGTGGTAATTTTGAGAAAGTTTGTGAGACAACTTATAGGAGCTTAGTTGGTTGTTGTTATATTTAACAGCCACTAGGCCTGACATTATGTTTTCTGTAAGTTTGCTCTCAAGATTCTTGCATTGCATCAATGAAAAGCACTTTCAAGTTGCAAAAAGGGTGCTGAGATATGTTAAAGGCGCTTTGAGCTATGGCTTGATGTATAGCAAGGCTAAAAACTTGAAGCTGATTAGCTATACTGACAGTGACTGGGGTGGCTCGATAGATGACATGAAAAACACCTCTGGGTATTCAATCTTGGTTCAGCTATGTTTAGTTGGAGTTCGAAGAAACAAACATTGGTGGCTCAATCTACTGTTGAAGCTGAATATGTTGCAGTAGCAAGTTCTGTCAACCAAGCCATTTGGCTAAGAAAAATCATGGCCGACTTAAATGTGCACCAAAAGGGAGCAACAGAGATGTTTTGTGACAATCAATTTGCTGTTGCAATTGCAATGAATCCGGTATTCCATGGAAGAACAAAACATTTCAGCATTAAACTACATGTTGTTCGATAAATGGAGGAAGAACAGAAAGTGAAACTGATTCATTGCAATTCAGAGGATCAACTTGCTGATATTTTGACTAAGGCCCCCTAGTGCAATAAGGTTTGAGCATTTAAGGAAGAAATTGGGATGTTTGCAACATGCTGACCAATGAAGAGTGTTGAAGGTTGATCAACATGTAGCAAAGAAGCAGACAACATGCAGACCATGAAGATCGAGCAATGTAGGAGATGTTTCAGCCAGCTAAACTGTTTCTATTTTGTTTATTTTGTAACCTTAAGTTAATGTAATGTGTTTTAGTTCATTTTGAACTATGTTAGGTTGTTGATTGATGTAATTAGATGATGTATGAGCTGTAAACTCAGCTTTAACCATGTTTACAAGTTTTGTATTTCAAGTTTCAATGTATTAGTGGTGTTAGGTGATTACTTACTGTTCTTGACAAGCTTAATGCTTGATTTATGTAATGGCATTGTGCCAATGAAGAAGTTGAATGAAATTCATTAGTTTTTTGATCCAAAAACTCTCTTCTTTGTCTTGCTGTTCATTTTTCTTCTTGAGTTTGTAACACCCCTTACCCGAGACCGTTGCCGGAGTCGAGCACAAGGCGTCACTTAACTTATCTTACTAATTCGGAGTATAAAAACTTGTTTCAAAATTTATCACTATTTATAGCTAATCTGTCCAATTGTGCAGCAGTTATAAAATTAATTATAACTCAAGCTACGGGACTCAAAATTTAATTCCGTAAATTTTCCTTGAAACTAGACTCATATATCTTCCTACCATA
>JABEZY010272119.1:0-18654 GCA_013467495.1 Gossypium gossypioides | reverse complement strand
GATAGCTAATTTCAATATTTACAAAAAGAACAACCAAATTTTGCAAATAATTCAATTAAGTACCTAAACTTAAAGGAAATTTGAAAATTGAGCTGCAATTAAAACTTAGATCAAAATTGACCCTTTGATTTGAAAAACTAAAAATTTATCTTGCCATTTAGGGAATAATTTCTCATAAGATTATGTTAAAATCAATTCCCAAGAAAGATTGGAGGGGTCACAAGCAGTCTCACTTAAGTTCCATTCTCCTAGACAAAATTTATTTTAACATATTAATCCTGAAAATATACCCTAAATCATTTATTTTAAAACAAAATGAGAATAATTAAGTATTCGATAAAATGAACGAGACTTTATCCAGCTCAATTTTATCTCCCCAAGTAATGTTTTAAGCGTTGAGCATTAGCTCGAAAATTACCTCCCTTACCTTGAAGTTCGACAAATCCATAAGGAAAAACTTGGTGAATCGTAAATGGACTGGACCAACGTGATTTCAACTTACCGAGTTCTCGAACTCGGATGTGCTTATCATGCCATCTTTTTAATCTCTCATTGAATTACTTGTCATTTTCTTATGAGAACATTCGAAACTCTTCTAACTCGTTAAGTTGAAGCATCCATTTTTCTTTAGCAAGCTTAAGATCCAGGTTGAGCTATTGGAGAGCCCAGTAAGCTTTATGTTCTAACTCAAAGGGCAAATGATAGGCTTTCCCAAAAACCAACCTATAGGGTGACTTCCTAGAGGTGTCTTGTATGTTGTCCTGTAGGCCCATAAAGCATTTTCTTATCTTTTGGACCAATCTCATCAGTTTGGACAAACTACCTTATCGAGTATGCCTTTTATCTCTTTGTTTGCTAGTTTAGCTTGCCCATTCGTCTCTAGATGGTAGGCTGTGGCAACCTTGTACTTCACTCCATACTTATCAAGTAACCATTTAAACCATTTGTTCACAAAATGGGACCCTTCATCACTGATGTTGGCCCTAGGAGTACCAAACCTTGTGAACACATGTTTCTACAAAAACTTCATCACAACGTTGACATCGTTCATCGGATATGCCTCAACCTCAACCCACTTAAATACCTAGTCTACTGCTACCAATATGTACTTGTGACCAAAAGACGAAGAAAAATGACTGAGAAAGTCAATACCCCAAACATCAAATTATTCTACCTCAATTATGTTTGTTCGGGGCATCTTATTTCTGTTGGTGATGTTTCCAACCTACTGGCATCGATCACAACTCTTTACGTAAGCATTCGCATCTTCGAATAGCGTTGTCCAAAAGAACCCCGCTTGCAATACTTTGGCTGCAGTATATGTACCTCCGAAGTGTCCCACACTCAGAGCTATGTGACAATGATATAAAATCTCATGTACTTCATCTTCTACCACACATCTCCTGATCATTTGATTTGCACCTAGAAATAGTACTTCACATCGTGAAGAAAAATTTTCTTTTGTTGATATGACTTATGAATCAGCATCAAACCACAAGCTAAATAGTTAGCAAAATCAGCAAACCAATGGGTATTATGGACATGATTTACCTTAGGTATGTGCTCGTCTGGAAATGTCTCCTGAATGGGTATAAGTGGAGAATTTCTTTCTTGCGGCTCCAATCTGGATAAGTGATCTGCTACTTGATTTTCTATTCCTTTTCGATCTTGAATTTCTAGATTGAATTCTTGGAGTAAAAGTACCCATCGGATTAATCTCGACTTGGCATCTTCCTTGGAAAGTAAATACTTAATTGCTGAATGATCCGTATAGACAGTCATTTTGGTACATACAAGATAAGATCGAAACTTGTCAAAAGAAAACACAATAAAAAGTAACTATTTCTCTGTTACCGTATAATTCAATTGAGCTCCTGTTAGAGTTTGACTTGCATAGTAGATGGGATGAAAAACTTTGTTCCTTCATTGACCCATCACAACTCTTATCATAAGGTCACTAGCGTCACTAGCGTCACTAGCGTCACACATCAATTCAAATGGCAAAGCCCAGTCCGGTGTGACAATGATTGGTGCCGAAACTAACTGACTTTTCAAATCATTGAAAGCTCTTAAACACTCATCATCAAATTTTAACATAGTGTCCTTTTTCAATAATTTGCATAAGGGTTTAGCAATTTTGGAGAAGTCATTGATAAATCTTTGATAAAAACTGGCGTGGCCCAAAAAGCTCCTAACACCTTTTACAGATGTTGGAGGTGGGAGTTTCTCAATAACATCTACCTTTGTTTTATCAACCTCGATCCCTTGTCTCGTTATTAGGTGCCCTAAAATAATACCATCTCGTACCATGAAATGACACTTTTCCCAGTTAAGATGAGGTTTGTTTCTTCGCATCGCCTTAGTACCTTGGCTAGATTGGATAAGCAATCATCATATGCATCTCTGAATACAGAAAAATCATCTATAAGAACTTCCAAATACTTTTCAACCATGTTAGTAAAAATAGACATCATACATCTTTAAAATGTAGTAGGTGCATTACATAAACCAAATGACATGCGTTTAATTGCAAATGTACCGTATGGGTATGTGAATGTTGTTTTGTGTTGATTCTTCAGCACTACTGTGATCTAATAATACCCTAAGTATCCATTGAGAAAATAGTAATAGTCTCGCCCTGCGAGTCTATCCAACATTTGACCCAAAAACGGTAAAGAAAAGTGGTCTTTCCTAGTCGCTTTCTTTAATTTCTGATGATTGATGCAAATTCTCCATCCCGTAACCTCTTTGGTTGGTATCAACTCATTGTTTTTAGTTTCTATGACTGTGATATCTCCTTTCTTTGGCACGCATTGGACCAGACTTACCTGTGAACTATCTGAGTGTGGATAAATTATACTCATATCTAGCCATTTAATGATTTCTTTCTTTACCATGTCCTTCATGATGGGGTTCAGTCTTCGTTGTCCATCAATCGTCTCTTTCTCGCCATATTCCAAGATGATATTGTGCATGCATACAGACGGACTAATGCCACAAATATCGGCTATAGTCCATCTGATAGCCTTCTTGAATTGTTTCAATACTAGGATGAGTTTCTATTCTTGCTCTTCGATCAACTTTGCTGAAACAATCACAGGCAAAATAGAAGCGTTACCTAAATAAACATATTTTAAATTTTAGGGAAGTACCATCAGTTCTAATTTAAGTGGCTCCTCAATTGACGCTTTTGGCTACGCATAATCTCTACTTTCTAACTCTAAAGACTCAAAGTAGGATTACAATTAAATCCCCTTTGATTAGCTTTTAGCAAAGCTAAGTACTCCTTCCCCTCTTCATCACTTGGAGGGTTTGACGTCAAAATTTGCTCAAATGGGTCCTCAACAGAGTTGAGTTCCTTTTTCATGACTAATTCCTTTAACTTAGATACTGCAGAACAATCATCAATTATGCCCAGAAATCACATAGACTTAAAAACATTAAATGTTACCTGATCGCCCTGAACATGTATAGTAAGCTCGCCCTTCTGCACATCAATAAGGGTACTTCTAGTTGCTAGGAAAGGCCTTCCTAGGATAATTGACACTTCTTTATCTGCTTCAAAGTTTAGAATAAAAAAGTCAGTAGGAAAAATAAATTTGTCTACACGTACCAATACATCCTCGATTTTTCCTTCTCGATATGCTAAAGATCGATCTTCAAATTGAAGTGTAACCGTAATAGGTCTAACTTCACCTATCCCTAACTTCCTAAATATGGACATGGGCATCAAGTTAATGCTTGCACCCAAATCACATAGTGCCCTACCACAATAAGTTGCTCCAATATTGCAACTTATGGTAAAACATCCAGGGTCCTTCAACTTTAGGGCTAGTTTGTCTTGAAGATATGCACTGTATTCTTTCGTCAAGACTATCATATCAAATTATCTAAGTCTCCGTTTCTTGGACAGGATATCCTTCATAAATTTGACGTAGTTTAACATATGTTTAAGTGTTTTTACCAATGGAATGTTGATATGAAATTGCTTGAGTACATCTAAAAATTTCTTGAATTCGATTTCCTGTTTTTGTTTTTGTTTTTGAATCCTTCGAGGCTAGGGTGGTAGAGGATTCTTTACTGGAACTGGTTGATTCATCTTTTGTAGCAATTCTGCATCTAACGAAGTTGTTAGTTTATCAGAATCGACTGGTTCAGAAATTACCTTATTGAGTTTTACAGGTTCTGGTTTTGGTGAAGTTGGAATTTCAACATTTGGTTGAATTTCCACTGAATCTTGAGCATCCGCTAGCTCCTCTTCAACTTTGACAGTATTGGGCTCTAATGTCTTTTTGCTCCTCAATGTCACTGTTTTCAATGCCCTTTCCTCAAATTTCTTGGATTCTCTATATCACTAGGCAAAGCGCCTTGTGGACTATTTCTGAGTTTAGTGGCAAGCTGGCCCATTTGGTTTTCCAAGGTTTCCAATGTGGCTTATTGGCTTTGGATTAAGGCATCAGTTTTGGCTATGTATGCCTTCAACAAGTTTTCTAAGCCATTGGAAGGTTTAGCTTGAGGTTGCTTCTGAACTTTTTGGGTAAAAATAGGTGGCTAGGTTGGTCTAGGTTGGCCATAAGTGTTACTGGGTCCAGCCTCTTCGTTACTCCAAGAGAAATTAAGATGGTTTTGCCAATATGCATTATAGAAATTAGATTACAGTCCTTGCCTTCCTCGGTTTTGGTTATGATTACCCATATAATACACAAATTCTGGGTTTGATGGATATTCTTCGAACGAATGCCCTTCCTCATAATAAACACAGGTTACATTTTCGAATTAATTCAGGGGTTGAGCTGCAAAATTATTAAACTTGTTAGTAGTAAAGTTTTTAAGCATTGAGGATACCTGAGATGCAAGTGAAGTGACAGCATCCACTTCATGTACTCTAGCGACTTGTCTTCTTGACGCTGTTCGATTGGTTGGCCATTGGTAGTTGTTGTTGCCAATCCTCTCAATGATTTTATAAGCCTCGTCATAAGACTTAGAAAGGAGAGCACCATTAGCAGAAGCGTCCACTACCATCCTCGTGTGGGCATTCAGACCGTTATAGAACGTCTCTAATTCGATGCAATGAGGGGTTTCGTGATAAGGGCATCTTCGTAATAGTTCTTTAAACCTCTTCCACACCTCATACAAGGACTCGCCATCCATCTATTGGAAGGTAGTAATCTCGTTCCTCAACTTAGCATTCTTGCTAGGTGGAAAGTACTTCACAAGAAATCCTTCTGCTAACTCTTGCCATGTGGTAATGAAATTTGGTAGCAATGAGTTCAACCAGGCTTAAGCTCTGTCCCTTAGTAAATATGGGAACAACTTTAATTGTAGTGCATCTTCAGGTACTTCAGCTAATCTGAAAGAATCATTCACTTCCATAAGCAGTCTTAAGTGACTCTGAGGATCTTCGGTAGGCATTCCACTGAATTGACCCTCTATCTGAAGCATCTGGAACATGATTGGCTTTAGTTGTAACTCTCCAAAGTTTGTATATTTGTTTCCATTTATTTATGACACAAATATCTGTTTGCTTCAGTGGTTAAGTGCTCTGGGTGTGTGTGTGAGGTCTTAAGTTCAAGCCTTATCTTGGGAAAATTTTTGTATTTTTCTGAACAAAGCCCTATCACTAGTCAGTAGGCTTATAATTAAATGTTGGTAAAATATGTCAAAATTGGCCTATTGGTTTGATGGTTATGTGGAGAGCAAATGAGCAAGAGGTCTAATGTTCGAACCCCTGCTTGTGCAAATAGGATTTATTTTTACTACTAGTGTTGTGTGGGTGTTGTAGTTTGACCAAAATTCTATTGTGTTTGAGTGTGTTTTGAATTCAGTTGTTGAGAGGATTGTGGTAGTCGGTTGGGGGAAGGTGTTGGAGTGATTTGGGGAGAAAAATAAGGGATGGAGGAGTATCAAATTATCCCAAATTGGGTTGTGGCAAGTTTCGGCTCTCCTTCTCTCACACTCACAACTTTCTGTCAGTTTTTCCCTTTTGCTTCCTTGTGTTCTTTGCCGAGTGCTTTATTTTTTCTCTTTTTTTCTTTTTTCGAATCGTTTTCGCTATTTTCTTTTGCTTCTCTTCCCCACTTACCGTCGTTTTTCCTCCATCAACTCCCCTCTGTTCTCTGCTTGGATGCCTCTTCCTGAAGTGCTATCGAGATATTGTTCTATACTACTGAGTGTCAGAATCTCCCATTTTGTTATTTAGCTTCTCCTCCTATCGAATTTATCTCTCCATCCCACGGTTACAGTACTTTTTACCTTTTCCTTGGCGATTCTTTACGTGGTTTCGATAAGCAAGTTTTTGGTGTTTGGTAAAATTTTATTTGTTAGGGTTCTAATTAGTATTCTTTTACCTTGTTGGGCAGCAACAGATTTTGGACAAAGAGACTAGTCGTGAGTGGAACCTTAGTCGAATCATTCGAAGCGTCGAGGGTAAGTTTGAGAGGTTGCGCAATAAGATGAAACCTTCGATTCAATTCAGTTTGAATGCATTTCAAGGGATTAATCTAGTGTTTATCGATCAATTGATAGGTATTGGAGTGCTTAGGGGTGCAATCGCTTTGAAAACGGTTCAAGTGTGTAACTATAAAATTGTAAACAGAAAACGACGAAAAGCTAAAAAGTGAGGCTGTCGACGCCACAAGGGCATGTGGCCGTCAGTGTGGTAGGCCGTGTGAACGAACAAAGACGTGTGATCGATGAAATTGGCCGCGTGATATATACGGGCCGAACGGAATTAGGCCGTGTGGGTACACGGTGTGGGCCCACACGGGTGAACCACACGGACGTGTGAAATTTTTGGGTTAGGCCATATGATCTACACGGCCAAGGCCAATTTGGGCCATGTGGGCCACATGGGCATGTGGGCCCACACGGGCGAACATCATGGGCTTGTAGGCCCATCTTCACTATTTTATTGCTAAGGTTGCACGGGTCGCCCGAGTAGACTGTGGACCTACTGTAGGGTCAGTAAGCTTACCTAGACCCCTAATTAACTGAAATGACTGTATGACTGATATGATTAAGCACGATGATGTCCCACTGATTTGATATTGTATGCCCGGTTTACATGTATGATATTATGTATAACATGTCATATTTGTATATTGCATTGCATTGGGTTAGGGATTATAATGTTCGGAGGCAGTGTACTGAAAGGCCTCGAGCCTAATTTACTGGCAGCTCAGTTGTAAACTACTGTCTAGTGCCGCCGGTACTTTTTAGAGTGTAGGGATGGGTGGGTTGATTATATCCCCACATGGAGTGTAGGGTTGGACGGAGTTTGAGTGTAGAGGCTGGCTAGGTAGGAATTGATACTGCATAACTATTACTGTACTGAATATTGATATTGTAATGGTCTAAGGCCCTAACTGAAATCGAAACTGTTACTAAAATGGGCTTAGGCCCAAACTATGATAGCATTCTGATTGCTTGTTTATATGGGGATTTCACACTGAGTTTTCGTAAACTCACCCTTCTGTTTTATCTATACAGATGATCTCCAGACTTAGACGGATCGGTGCGGCGAAGGACTTAGCGGTGGCCACACGACTCCTTTTTATTGTTTCGTATTTAATTAGGTTTTTAAACTTTTATTTGGGGTATTTTACTGTAACAAAGGCCGCTATGGATTTTCGCTTAAAGTTTGAATTTTATATTTAAAAGAAAAACTTTCGCAACGTATAATATCCTGAAAACTAACGATTAACTAAAACTCACGATTTTAGAATTAATGAAAGATAAACACTAAACGAAAAATAAATTAAGCGAAGTTACGATTTATCCAAGACAAGCTACGATTTTCAAACACACTACCATGTGACATCACCAGATTCGGCCATAACGTCCAGGCCGGGTTTAGGGAGTTACATTTAGTGGTATTGAGCTATGTTGCAAAACTTGACTATGGATGTGGGTTTTAAATACGTGATTTCTGAGAACTAATTTCTAAATAGTTTTATTGAAAGTGTAGTAGACCGAGTCTCCGGCGCCGATCCAGTAAGTTTTCTGAAACTATTTTTGATAGTATATCTTAAAGCCGCTATAGGTAGTATATACTAAGACTACTATAGATAGACTGTACTGAAAACACTTAAAATAGTGTATACTGAGACTGTGGTAAACTGATAGACATTGATTGACACTGCGATGTACGAAACAAACTTGCACTTCTGATACTATTTTCATAAAATATCTATTAATAAACACTGAAACTGTAAATTGATGCATAAAACTGTTAATACAGATAAAATGTAATTAGACAATGAGCACCAGAGGTACTCGCGGATGGGGTACAAGAGCCGTGGTAGAAGCCGTAGAGGTGCTCGAGCTGGGTCTTCGTCATCTTACAATCTGCCTAATTTAGATACTAGTGAGATATCGACTTCACCTGAGGCTGAGGTTGGGTCTCATGCTCAACTAGCTAGGGACGACGCACTGTCTCAGGCCATGTTGAGAATTTTAGAGAGAATCGCTGGGCCTAATACTGGTGCTGGAGGTCGCAGGTCGGTTACAGAACGACTCCGGTCTAACGGAGCTGAGCTTTTCAGGGGTATTCTTGGAGTTGCCCCTAATGTGGTTGAGAACTGCATAGAGGCCACAGAGAGGATTGTGGACAATCTGGACTACACTCCTGAGCAGAAATTAAAGGGGGCTGTATCGCTGCTACGTGATGAGGCATATCAGTAGTGGCTCACTATGTGATGAGGCACTCAGCTCGATTGTCTAACCTGGGAGTTCTTTAAGACCGCTTTCTAAGAGAAGTATGTGGGGGCCAGTTATGTGGATGCTCGTAGGAGGGAGTTCTTAAATCTGACTAAGGGAGATAGATCGGTGGCCGAGTTAGAGGCTAAATTTCTAAGATTGAGCCGCTATGCGCGAGGTATGGTGGCGACTGAGTACGAGCGATGTGTTCGCTTCGAGGATGGTCTCAAGGATTATCTGAGGGTTTTGATAGCTTCACAAAGGGAGCGAGACTTTGCGGCACTGGTTGATAAGGTAAAGATCACCGAGGAAGCGAAATGCGCTGAGCGCCAGAACCGAGAGAGAGGTAAGAGCAAGAGGGACTCAGAGCCCTCGAGTTCCATTCAGAGGCCTAAGAAAAGGGTTAGAGTTGATGGGCCGATCAGAGTTGGGGCTCCTATTGCTGCTACTGGACATCCACCGTGTACTGACTATGGTAGATGCCATCAGGGTGAGTGTTGGAAAAGAACTGGGGCTTGTTTGAGGTACGGTTCATTAGAGCACCATATTAGAGAGTGTCGGTGGAGGTCCGATTAGATGTAAGCTCCGGATACTGGTACTGCACCACCATCGAGAGCAGTTCAGTAGCCACCGAGAGGCCGTGGTCAGGCCAGAGGTGGTAATGGCTTGGGTCGTGGTTAGAGAGCACCGGACAGAGGTGTTGGTCATATTGAGGCGAGGCAGCCAGCTCTAGTTTATGCTGCACGTCGCCGATAGGATGGAGATGCTCTAGACGTTATCACAGGTACGTTCTTTATTTATAATGTACCTTATACTGCACTGATAGATATAGGATCCACTAACTCCTATATAGCTTGTACTGTGTCCGAGAACTTGGGTATCTTGGTTAGAAGCACTACGAGTGAGGTGACTGTACTGAGTTCGCTGGGACAATCATTAAGGGTAAATAAGTTATTTAGAGACATTCTTTTAGAGGTTCAAGGGGTTATTTTCCTGGTTGATCTGATAGAACTGTCGTTTGGAGAGTTTGATATGATATTGGGAATGGACTGGTTGGTCAAACATCGAGTGAGTTTAGATTGTGCCACAAAAAGGGTTGTACGGAGAACTGAAGAGGATAGCGAGGTAGTTATAATTGGGGAACGTCGGAACTACTTATCAAATGTAATTTCTCCTTTGAGGGCAGAAAAGTTAGTTCGTAAGGGATCTAAGGCGTATCGGGCCTACATCAGTGTTTCAGATTCTAGGGATTCTTCGGTTAAGAATATCAGGACGGTTAAGCACTTTTCAGACGTTTTTCCTGAAGAGTTACCTGGGTTACCTCCGAATCGTGAAGTGGAGTTCGGGATTGAACTCCTTTCTGGTACAGCTCCGGTGTCCATCGCTCTCTATAGAATGGCACCGAAAGAGCTTGTGGAGCTTAAGGCTCAGATCCAAGAGTTACTGGATCATGGGTTCATCCGCCCTAGTGTGTCTCCGTGAGGAGCAACAGTTTTGTTCGTGAAAAAGAATGATGGATCCATGCGTATGTGTATTGACTATCGACAATTAAACAAGTTGACAACAAAGAATCAGTATCTCTTATCGAGGATAGATGATCTGTTTGACCAGTTTCGAGGGGCTTCGATTTTCTCCAAGATTGACATTCGATCAAGATATCATCAGTTGAAGGTTAAGATGACTGATATACAAGACAACATTTAGGACTCAATACGGTCATTACGAGTTCCTAGTGATGTCATTTAGACTAACGAATGCATTAATAGCTTTCATGGATTTGATTAACCGAGTGTTCCAGCCCTATCTGGATCAGTTCGTGGTGGTATTTATTGATGACATACTGGTGTACTCAAAGATTGAGGATGAGCACGATGAACACTTCAGAGTGGTTCTGCAGATCTTGCGAGAGAAACAACTGTACGCCAAGTTCAGTAAATATGAGTTCTGGTTACTGAAAGTAACATTTCTGGGCCATGTGGTTTTTGTTGAGGGGACTAGGGTCGATCCTCGAAAGATTGAGGCGGTGTTGGATTGGAAACAGCCTAAGACTGTATCTGAGATTTATAGTTTTCTGGGACTAGCAGGGTATTATCGATGATTTGTAGAGGGTTTTTTCACTGATTGCAGCACCCTTGACTAAGCTGCTACGTAAGGGTGTGCTGTCTAACTAGACTGATGTGCAGCAAGAGAGCTTTGAGAAGCTCAAAACTGTATTGACTAAAGCCCCTATTTTGATACAGCCAGAGTCTTGAAAAGAGTTTACTATCTATAGCGATGTATCACATGTTAGTTTGGGATATATGTTGATGCAAAAGGGTAAGGTGGTAGCGTATGTGTCTCGTCAGCTTAAGACTCATGAGGCGAATTATCCGACGCATGACCTAGAGTTGGCCACAGTGGTGTTCGCATTGAAAACCTGGAGGCATTGCTTATATGGTGAAAAGTGTATCATCTACACGGATCACAAAAGCTTTAAGTATCTCTTCACTCAAAAGGAGTTAAATCTTAGGCAGCGTAGATGGATTGAGCTGCTTAAGGACTACAACTGTACGATTGAATACCACCCTGGTAAGGTTAATGTGGTGGCTGACGCACTAAGCCGTAGGGCTGTGACTAATCTGAGGGCGATGTTTACTCGTCTCAGTTTATTTGATGATGGTAGTCTATTGGCCAAACTCCAAGTTAAACCGACGTGGATAGAGCAGATTAAGGGTAAATAGTTGGAGGACGAGTCTTTGGGTCTTCACTTCTGACAAATTGAGAGTGGAATACTGTGGATTTTGGACTGAATAGCGAAGGGATACTCTGTTTTCGTGGAAGAATCTGTGTACCAAATGATACTGAGTTGAGGCAGTCTATACTAAGAGAGATGCATAGTAGCCCTTATGCTATGCATCCTGGCGGAAATAAGATGTACCGAGACCTTTTTGAGTTATATTGGTAGCCAGGTCTTAAGCGTGAGGCTACAGATTTTGTGGGTAAATGTCTGACTAACCAGCACGTTAAGGCTAAACATCAGTTACCTTCGAGATTGTTGCAGTCAATTAAGATTCCACATTGAAAGTGGGAGAGGTTGACTATGGACTTCGTTAGTGGGTTACCCCTCACACCCACTAAGAAGGATTCTATATGGGTCATCGTGGATTGATTGACTAAATCCTCCCATTTCATACCGGTTCGTACTGACTACTCGTTGCAGAAGCTAGCTAAACTTTATGTGTCTGAAATAGTGAGACTGCATGGGGTACCGATTTTGATCATATCTGATAGGGATCCTCGCTTCACGTCTCAGTTCTGGAAGAAGCTACATGAAGCTTTGGGTACAAGGTTGAACTTCAGTACTGCGTTCTATCCTCAAACAAATGGTCAATCTGAGAGGGTGATTCAGATACTGGAGGATATGTTGAGGAGTTGTGTCATTGACTTCCGAGGTAGTTGAGAGGATTACCTATCACTAGCAGATTTTTCTTATAACAACAGTTATCAGTCTAGCATTCAGATGACACCTTACGAGGCATTCTATGGTCGCAGGTGTCGTACACCTTCATGTTGGACTGAGTTAGGCGAGCAACGTGTTCTAGGCCCTGAACTAGTTTCTGATACCGAAGATAAAGTTAGATTGATTCTAGACCGATTGAAAGCGGCATCTAATAGACAGAAGTCTTACGCAGACCTGAAGCGTCGTGAGATTAAATTCTCTATGGGAGACTTCGTTTTTCTTAAGGTCTCGCCATAGAAGAAGGTACTGATCTAATCAACGATTTTAGCTTTTCTTCGATTAACTCCATTTTGATCCATTTCTTGATCTAAACAATTATTTTATAACACCAATCAACAACAAGTATTTTTCATACTATGCTATGATACTCATGACCCTATAAAAATTTACTTTTCGATTTCCCTCAAAATTTTCATTTTATTCAATTTAGTCTTTAAACTCAATTAAGCATAACTTTCTATTCCTAGCTTTAGATCAAAATCCAATTTCATATATTCTCATTAGGGACCTTAGTTTATATCTCTAACATATTTTCATGATAAGTTTTACATTTATTTAATTTGGTCCCTAATACCACAAAGTCAATAATAAGCTAAATTAACTTTACAATCTAGTCCTTTCATATTTTAAGCTTAAAATCTATCAATTTCAAGCTTAATTCTTCAAGAAATCAACAATGGTAACTTTCTAAAGTTTTAACAGTTTTACAAATTGGTATATGGGCTAGCTAAATCAAGCTCTTATGACTTCAAATCTATAAAAATTATAAGAAAATGATTTAAATTTACCTTCCAATTAATGGTCGAATGTTTCAATGGTTTGGAAGCTTCTCTTTTATTTTTCTTTCACTTTGGATGACACACACATGAAATGGAGAAGATGACACTATTCTCTCCACTTATTTAACTTACATACTTGATTAAAATTTAATTAATTTGGTTTAATTAAACTTAATCAAGTTTAATTCCACTAATCCTAATGTTAATTAATGCTAATGGTTTCTCACATAATCATCCACTAATATTCAATTACAAATGGTTTAATAATCATTTTAGACTTTTGGCTAATTGCTCTTTAGATCCTCAAGCCTTTGGTCAATTACAACTCTATAACGGTTGAACTTTACAATTTAGTTCTTAAGCCTTAATTAACTATTAATTCAACAAAATTACTAGACCAATCTTGGACTCAATTATAGAAATGGGGTTCTGAAACTGCATTTTTTATATCACTGAAAATCAGGTCATTACATTTTGTATATAGGAAATAGTGCGCGTGTGAGCACATGATAACTTATTAAGTTTCAAAGGAGTTGACCGGTTTTGTTTGAACTTATAAATAGGGATAAGGGTTTGTAGTTTTTCTCATCATTTCTTTCTTTAGTTTTATAGTTTCTTTAGTCTTTAGCACTTTACCATTGCTGCCATTGTTGGTGCAATTATTTTCTTTCTCGTCTGTGCTTCTGGTGTGATTTTCGTTGGTAGGTCCAATTTTTCATTTTTCTTATATTTTTTTAATTTTCATTTAAACTCTAATGAAACATTGCCCCTAGATTGTTTAGTACTTCCACTGAAAGAAAACCTCAACCTAAGAATCTCATTTATCTATTGATTAAATCCAATATTTAATCTTTTACTATATTCATTTCTTCTATTCTATTTATTAAAAAATAATTGTTAATATGCAATTTAAAAAATTGTCACAATTTAAACTAAGATATATAAAAAACAATATTTTATATAAAAAAAGTTGCAACTAAAAAAAATGTGGCATGATTTTTAATCTTTTGCATTTAATATATAATTAAAAAACAAGTTTCAACCTTTTTAATAAAGGAAAATTTTATTTATTTTATAAAAGGAAAATGAATTACAATTTAAAAAATTGGCATAATTTTGTTAAAGGCACACTGGTGGGGAGCATGGGATTTTTGTTCAAGGGCAGAGGTAATTTTTTGCCCATTCTAATATCTATCAACCTTTACTTATAAATACCTAAATTTATTCGTCTTGATCCTAGGA
The DNA here is from genome assembly GCA_013467495.1 of Gossypium gossypioides. NCBI lineage: Eukaryota > Viridiplantae > Streptophyta > Magnoliopsida > Malvales > Malvaceae > Gossypium > Gossypium gossypioides. The sequence continues at coordinate 4,437 of JABEZY010272119.1, read as the reverse complement.
AATTACTAGGTAAACTTTATAAATCTCTCAACCTTGAGGGGCTTGGTGAAAATATCAGCAGCTTGATCCTCACTTCTACAGTAAACAACTTCGATAATTCACTTCTTCGTGAGATTTCTCAAGAAATGAAACTTCACATCTATGTGTTTCATTCGTCCGTTCAAGATAGGATCCTTTGACAATTTTATAGTTGAGTTGTTGTCATAATAAATTGGAGTAGGTCCTTCCTGTGGAAAATAAACATTTGCAAAAACGTTCCTTAGCCAAATTGCTTAACAAGCACATGTGGTGGTTGCAAAAACCTCTGCTTCAATGGTTGACAGAGTAATAATTGGTTGTTTCTTAGATGACCAAGAAACAGCTTCTGACCCCATCATAAACACATACCCCAAAGTGCTCTTCCGATAATTTTTATCCCCGAAAAAGTCACTATCAGTGAACCCGATAAAATAAGACTATACTCATTTATTGTATAAAATCCTATAACTTGATGTCCCTTGCAAGTACTTGAGGATCCTTTTAGCAGCAAGAAAATGCATCTCTTTTGGGTGCTCCATGAATTTGCTGATAAGACTGACAGAGCACATAATATTAGGTTAGGTGGTTTTTAAATAGATCAAGCTTCCTACGAGCTGTTTGTACAGAGTGCTGTCAATCTTCTTTCCTGCAAGATTTTTCTCCAATTTCAACCCCAGCTTAGTAGGTGTGGCCACAGAATTGTAATTCTTCATCCCGAACCTAGCCAAAATCTCCCCAACATACTTCTTTTGTGAAATAAAAATTCCACAATTTGACTGCTATACTTCAATATCAAGAAAAAATGCATTAACCCAAGATTAGATATATCAAACTCCTTCATCATTGATTGCTTAAATTTATCAAGCATTGTCTGATCATTCCCGGTATAAATTAGATCGTCCACTTATAAGCACATAATAACCATCTTCTCATCTTCAACTTTGCAGTAAAAAGTATATTTATACGAACATTTCTTAAAACTAGCCAAATTGAAATAAGCATCTATTCAACTATACCAGGCTCTAGGAGCTTGTTTCAGCCCATATAGTGCTATTTTTAATATATATACTTTATGCTCACTTCCACATTTCACCTAACCAGGGGTTAATCGATGAATACCTGCTCTTCTAACTCTCCGTGTAAGAAAGCTGACTCCATGTCGAGTTGTAAAATCAGCCATGAGTTTTGTGCTGCTAATGCCACTACTGATCTGATTGTCTCAAATCGAGCCACGAGAGTAAGCACTTCTTTGTAGTCAACATTGAATTGTTGCTTGTAGCCTTTAGCTACCAAACGTGCTTTATACTTGTCAACCTTGCCATTCTCCTTGAATTTGGTCTTGTAAAAACCCATTTAACTCCGATTGGCTTTTGGCCTCTTGGAAGATCAGTTAACTCCCAAGTGTTGTTCATCTCAATTGCAACAATCTCATCATCCATTGCTTTTTGCCACTTCAAATATTTGCCAGCATTTTCGAAACTTATGGGATCACAGTCCGTAAATAAAGCAAAATATGGCTGAGGATCTTCATCTTCAAATTGATCCCCACTGACCACATAATCTTCCATCCATGTCGATATTCTTTTGATTCTTTTACTGTACCCATTCTGCTAATCTGCTTCAGTTGTAAGTTGTTCTCATGCTGTTTCCTCGATCTCTTCACTAAAATTTGATGGAATTTACTTCATCTGCTGGTTGTTCCTTTTTTCTTCCCACGGCCAGAATGTTTTCTTGTCAAAAACTACGTCCCGGTTGATAACAACTTTCTTGACAACAAGATTATATAGCTTGTAAGCTTTTGACTCATTGCTAATACCAAGAAAAACACACTTCTAAACCTTGTCATTGAGCTTTTTCCTCTTCTGGTCCGACACATGAGAATAAGCAACTCATTTGAATACCTTAAAGTGACGCACATCTGGTTGCTAACAACACCAAGTTTCTTCCGGTGTCATATGTCGAACAACATGGGTAAGACTTCTATTCAAAACATGAACACTCTAGCTCACTGCTTCTGCCCAATTTTTTTTTGAAACATTGCTTCTTCGTAAGAGACTTCGAACAACATTTAAGATTGTCCGATTCTTTCTCTCCCTCACCCCATTTTTTTTAGGACAATATGTTGCAGTAAGCTACCTTTATATCCTATTATATTCACAAAATCTTATAAATTCTTAAGAAAGATACTCTCCTCCCTGATCACTATGAAGAGCTTTAATTGATGTCCCATCCTTTTTTGCAACCAGCGCCTTAAAGCTCTTAAAAGTTGCAAAGGCTTCAGATTTTTTGTGTAAAAAATAAACCCAACTCTTTCATTTAAATTCATTTGTGAACATTGTAAAATAACGTTTACCTCCATTTGATGTTGGATTTAGTGGTCCACAAATGTCAGAGTGAACCAATTCAAGCTGTTGCGAGGCTTTCCAAGCTTTTCCTTTTGGAAAACTATCCCAGGGCATCTTTCCAACAACACAATCTTCATATACTTATGAAAGAGTATCAAATGTAGGGAGACCAGCAACCATATTCTTTTGTTGTAATGTTTGAAGTCTTCCAAAACTCAGGTGCCCATACCTGTAATGCTAAAGCCATGTCGAACTAGTCTTTTGTGTTGAAAAACAAGAGTAACAATGTTCAATATGCTAAATATGCAGTGGAAAGAGCTTATTAGTTTTCATGGCAAATTTAGCGATCAACCCAAGATTGCAGTCTTGGATCTTGCACACTCCATCCTTGATAATCACCTCATAACCCTTCTCTTGGAATTGACCCACACTAAGTAAAATTGACTTCAGATCTAGAACATAGAAAACATCCAAAATACTTTGGACAGATGTGAACTTTGCTTGGATCTTAACCTTCCCTCGTCCCCGGACAGAAACAAGAGAGTTGTCACCAAACTTTACTGTTGCTGAGAATGTCTTATCTAGCTCAGAGAATGTTGATCAGTTTACACACATATGATTGCTACAGCCCGTATCAAGATACCATACATTTTTTCAGGTTTCCTTATTCGAGTCACACACCATTAAGAGAGTAACTTCCTCATTTTCCACAGTTGCTTCTACAAAATTTATCCTTTCTCTGCCACGGCCTCTACCACGACCTCTGTTCCTATTGGTATAACATTCACTACGATAATGAACATACCTGTGGCATTGAAAGCATTCAATTTGGGATTTGTCTATAGCTTTCGACTTCCCATCAAATAGGTGATGATCCCTACCATTCTTTCCCACATTTTTCTCTTCAACCCCATTTGAGTTTCTTCCTTTCCACTTATTGTTACCACACCCAAAATCTTTTGGAGTCGGTATTGCTTGCAAAGCTTGGTCCTCCTCCTGCAGGGTAAAATTTGACTCATGAATCATCAACGAGTTCTCCAGCTTATCAAGGGAAACTGTATCCAAGTCTATTGCTTCTTCAATTGAGCATAGAATAAAATTATATTTTGGCAACAAGGATTACAAAATATTTTCAATAACAGCAACATCTTCAAGCTTGTCCTTATGAGTCCACATCCTATTTACGATTACCATTGTCTTGGAGAAATAATCTGAAACGGTCTCTTTTGGCTTCATACGTAAGGTCTTAAAACCACCTTGTAGAGTTTGAAGCAGTGCACGCTTTTCCCTTGCATTTCCTTGATACTTCTTTTTCATGGAATCCCAAATATGTTTTTTCGTATCCTTGTAAAGAATCGTCTCAAGGATTCAACGATCAATTGCTTGGAATAAATAGTTCTTGGCCTTTAAGTCTTTCAGGTTTTGTGTTTCCATCTCCGCCTTTTGTGCATCTGTTACGAGCCGAAAAAGTTAATAGGAGACACGTGTGAATAATAAGTGAAACGGGGAGTTTTGGGAATTAGTCAAACGGAGCGTTTTGCATTTCTTTCATAACAGAATAGTTCCACGTCAATTCTTTGTTAGTTTTCTTTAAATGGYATGTATTGYATTGARAAGGAGTTATCGAAATTTTGAAGAAAACAGTCCAGTATTTTCTTATCCTCTCTATTCTTCCTCTTCTCTTCTCCGATTACTCTCTTTTCTACTTTCAAAATTTTGGTTCGTAACAAAGGTATCAGGGCTTTCACGATCCCTTTTTGATGGCTGGCGTTGGTGTTTCGACAAGGTTGCAGAAAGAGGTGAGTAATATACAGCAGGAAATCTCTAAATTCCAAGAGAAATTTGTGCATATGGAGGTCAAGATGGAATCCCGACTCCAGGAGTTTAGAACAGAATTACGAGGTGATTTACAGTCGTTGTTCGTTTAGTATTTCGGGCCACCGCCGACTGGTTTACCGGTAACTGCTGCAGTTGATAAGGATAAGGGGGTTTTGGGGGCTCCTCCTGGGTTCCTACCAAAAGATTCTGATCCACCTCAGATGAAGACGGATCCGTCCATTGCTGTAGGAGGCAG
>JABEZY010272115.1:0-23537 GCA_013467495.1 Gossypium gossypioides | reverse complement strand
CAATGACAATATATACTTATCAAAATAAAACCTACAACTACATGCAATGCATGAATACTATAACTAAAGATTAAAACAAACTAACTCAGTTATCCACAGCCGTTGATGTGGCTGCATGATGTTTATTTCTCCTCCTTCCTTCGTTTTTTTATCCTTGGAGCACTTCCTTTTCATTTCTTTGGGCTTTGCACAGTCGTTGGATTACTCTTTAGTTCCTGGCTCAGCCCTGGCATCATTGGCTACTGTTTATGTAGGAGAGGCCACTTGGAGTGGTCCAGTGTAGACCACTATTGCCCATGAATTGCATTACTCCTCACTGGTGACCTCAGCAACTTCACCGGTTTCGCTCCAGTTCGCTCCAAATTATCAATATTTGTACCCACAAACTTGGGTGAGATGACAACCTTGTCAACAAAATCTTCTTCTTCTTTTTTTCTCAGTTTCAGTAACTTCCTCTTCTTCAGCAATAACTTCCTCTTCAGCAACAACTTCCTCTTCTGCAACAACTTCTGCTTCTGCAGCATCAACTTTCTTCTTAACAACAGTGTCTTCTTTATTAGCAAAAATATCATCCTCAAACAAGTTATCAATCTTTCGTAAGCATTCTCTGATGTCCTTGGATTCCTCTTCTTTTTTATTATCACAGACCTACACAATGGGTGGGGATGCCACCGATCTATCTTGGTCTTCTAAGTCGAAATCTGAGGAAAAGATGTCATAATTGTGAATGATTGGTGGAAACACAGGGAATTCTAGTAGTGAGGATGGGCTCAGTTGGCCTAATATGGCTACAATAGAACTGTTCCAAGCTCTGGTATAAGCATAAAACAAATTCTGGGATCTCTCCATATCATCTACTATGGCGACAAGCTTAATCTTCCTGTTGTTGATGGAATTTATCATTTTTTCGACATGCTTTAGTTTGTGCCATAAAGATGTCTCTGCATTCAGGTTAGTTCTTTTGCTATCAGCTTTGGCTTTACCCTTTCTTTTCTTACTGGTCTCTGCCTCCTTCAGTATCGGCAAGTCCTTGCCTCGAGTAATTCTTTCTACAAAAGCTTAATTGATTGGGCCCTTATTTTCCAAGATTTCCTCTCCAGAAAGGGGCACGATTCCTCTTTGCTGGCACAATAATATCACCAGTGATTGGGAAACTAAGATCTCAGTCTAGGGTGACTGTGATGCTATGAGTGGAGGGCTTTAGTCTGCAGTTAACAAAGTGAAACCAAATTTTACCTTGCAGCGTTAGGAAGCGACGGTGCATCGTATAGTTCTTTTGATGGGAACCTGTCCAAACTGCTCCCTCGACACACAAGTCTCTCACCAACAGGTCTCGTTTTTCATCTATTATGTCATCCATGAACTCGAAGTGTTCGTTGACATCGACCTTGGTGTTGTATAGCTTATTGATGTTTGCAGTGTCCCATGGTATTAAACCTTCTCAAACAAAAAATAAACTCTAACTCATGATCGTAGAGATTGGCATAGAACTCACGTACCATTGAAGGCGAGTAGCTTCCAAGATGGTTCCAAAAAGTTTCCCACTTTAACATTGAGATGGTTTTGGAGACTTGTTTACCCAGATCTTGTTGTGGCAAAAGAGAAATGCCTTACTCAAGATGAAATTTGCATTTCAATATGTTGTTTTGAAATCGTTCCTTTACAGCTTTATTCAAAAAGACTACTGGCTCTTTTGTCTGCACTATCTTGGTGGATTCTGATTCACGGACTATGTTAGCTGAGGATGCATGTTCCCCAGTAGATTTGGTGTCTTTCTTGACCAAGCCTCTTATTTTTGCCATATTTTATTGAGGGAAAATGGTTCAAAAGTAAAAAGATAGGATTTTTCGAAGAGAAAATAAATAAAAATGGTTAGTTGAATGAGTTACAGTCGGTACGGTGAGGGAGAATTTATAGTGAGTGAAAGGGAAAGATAGAGATGCGTGTTGTTTTGTGGAGAGATATAGGGCTGGCGGGAAGAGTTGTGTCCAATAGAATTTGTGCCCACTTATAAGAATCAAATGGTTGAGTGAGTTTTAATCCAACAGTGGAATCTGAGTTTCTCTGAATTCTGAGGAGCTATAAATGGTATTTCAGACGTATGGAATGTGCTTATAGTAAGACTTCAATGCATCGAAAATGATACCTAATTATTCTGCAAAAAAGATGGAGGAGTTTTGTATGTTTTTCGCAATGCCCATAAAGCGTCATCCAATCAGAAAGACCAATATTTCCTCGAAGGGTTTACAACCTTCTCAAGAATGTTCTTAATTTTTTGATTCGATACTTCGGTTTGTCCATTGGTTTGGGGATGAGAAGTTGTAGCCATTCTATGATTAACTCCATATCTCTTCAGTGTAGTCACCACTTGGTTGCAATGAAAGTGTGTACCCTGATCACTAATCAATGCCTTTTGTGTGCCAAATCAGGTGAGTATATGCTTGCGAAAAAATTTTAGCCCTGTCTTTGCATCATCCTTTGGGACTGCAATAGCTTCCACCCACTTCGAGTCATAGTCAACAGCTACTAATATATCCAAACATCGAATAATTTAACCTCCACAATTGGCTGCTATAACATTTCATTGCGTCGGGGTATAGAATCGGTGCATTGATACCTATCACATTGGTTCACAAAATTATGGGCGTCTTTGAATAATGTCGGCCAGTAGAATCCTGGTTGGAGAACTTTAGTAGCAATTCTCTTAGCATCGAAATAACCTCTATTAGGAGCATCATGACAATGCTTTAGAATTGAAAGCATCTCCTCTTCTGGAACACCACGTCGAATAATGTTGTAATTGCATACCTTGAATAAATACAGCTCGTTCCAATGATATTTCATTATGACACAAAGAAATCTTTCTTTTTTTTATGGCCTGTGGCACCCAATAGGAGTTTTCCACACACTAGATAATTAACAAAATTTGCATACTAAGGGGTTGCATCTACAACAAATAACTTCTCATCTAGGAATGCGTCGATAATTTGAAATATGTTTCCGTCTTTGTTGCCAAGTTCTAATCGAGATAGAAGGTCTGCAACTTGATTTTCTGAATCCTTAAGGTCTTTTATCTTAATGTCAAATTCTTACAACAGTAATATCTAGTGTATCAGTCTTGGTTTGGCATCTTTTTTCGCAAAGAGATATCTCAATGCCAAATGATCAGTGAATACAGTAACCTTTGTGCCGACAAGATAGTAACGAAACTTGTCGAAAGTAAAGACTACCGCCAACAATTCTTTCTCTGTGGTGGTATAATTTAGTTGAGCCTCTGTAAGAGTTTTGCTAGCAAAATATATGGCGTGCAATGTTTTTCCCTATCGTTGTTCTAGCACTACACCCACGGCAAAGTCACTTGCATTGCACATAACTTCAAAAGGTTGAGCCCAACCAGGTGCAACGACAATGGGTGCATTAACTAGCTTTTTTTTTAACTGAATAAAGGCATCTAGACATACATCGTCAAAGAAGAATTTTCGATTCTGTTCCAGAGTAGGAGCTTCTTCAATAGATGGTTTGAAAATTAGGGTTGTTCTATTGGCTAGGTTTAAGGATTCAATCTGCCATCCATGCTTGAGTTCAAGATTATGAGCTTTAACCATGCTTTCACAATCGGCTAAGAATTCGACATCAGATGTCACTGCAAACTCTTCAAAGAGTGTTGTGCTTTGGCCATTGAATTCTTCCTCAATTAGATCATCTAGCACATCAACAGAATGGCATACTTCTTTGTCATTGCATTAAACAGATTTAGAAACACTGAAGGTGACTTGCTCATCATTAAGTCACATGGTTAGTTCACCTTTATACACATCAATCAGAGTTCGGATGATGGCTAAAAATGGTCATCCCAAGATTATGGGAACCTCCTTATCTGCCTCGGAGTCAAGAATGATAAAATTAGCTGGAAAAATGAATTTATCTACACGAACTAAGACGTATTTTATTTTCCCTTTAGGTTGGGCCAAGGATTGATCGGTGAGTTGTAACGTCATTGCAGTAGATTTCATGTGACCAATTCCCAACTTTATGGAAGTAGATAGTGGCTTTAGGTTAATGGTAGCTCCCAATTCGCATAAAGCCTTACGCAAATAATGATTGCCAATTGATCATGGGATGGTAAAGCTCCCAGGATCTTTCAATTTAGGGGGAAACTTGTTCGTCAAAACAGCACTACAGCCTTCTGTGAGTGTAATAGTTTCAATATCAATGAGGTTTTTCTTCTTGGGCAAGTGGTCTTTCATAAATTTCCCATAACTCAGAATTTGTACCATAGCATCTACTAAATAAATGTTGATCTGTAGTTGCTTCAGTGTGTCTAGGAACTACTGATACTGCTTGTCATGCTCATTCTTGATGAATCTTTGTGGGAAGGGTAAAGGTAGGGATATATCTGCTTGCACTGACACTTTTGATTGCGTCGACAGTTTTGAAGGTCAGACAGTAGGCATATGAGTTACAATTTGTGGAAATTCTTTGTCTGATGCATTGAAAAATTTTTCAGATTCAACCTTCACACCAGTGATCACTCCATCCATTTCTTGAGGTGCTGCAGTAGAGTCGATAAACGGTTCGCTGGTTTGTTTACACTTCTAAGAGTGATAGCCTTACAATGTTCTTTCCTCCTCGGACTAGGAATTTATATGTCACTAGGTAATGAACCTAGTGGTCGAGTATTCAAATTTGAAGCAAGTTGTCCTAACAGTGCCTCCAATACTCGAATGGAAGACGAATTCCCTTGGACGATAGCTTCGTGCAAGTAATATGCTCCCGCATTAACGCCTCAAGAGTTGCTAATGGGTCAAAAGTAGAAGCTTGAGTGTACGGTTGCTGTCGATGTCCTTGAACATTTTTATTTGGTATTGAAGAGTGTTGTGGTTACAACGGGTTTTGGTGTGGATGTGTCTGGCCTTGTTGTAGATGCATCTGAGTGTGCTAATTGTAGTTCTACTACTGTTAATTGTAATTTCCTTGTTTGGGTTTATAATTTCCCTGAGTAGATGTATTCCCATATCTGAATGTCGCAACTTTTTGTCTAGCATTTTGAGTTTCCCAAAATGGTTGGTTGCATGCAGAGTTGTAAGAATTTCCATAATAATTGTTACGGATGTTACTAATATAACAATCATTCTCTTTATGTTGCAGACAATCTTCATAACTATGGTTGTCACTAGAAATCACTCAAGAAAAAGTAGAAACATCAATTTGCTGACCGACTTGTATAGGTGCAACGCCACTTGTCCCTTGCATATTTTTAATCATGTTTGTGAGAGAAGAAACTTAAGCACTTAGTGTGGTTATTGAATCCAATTAAATAAATCCTGGAGTAGTTTTTGCTTGTGCAGCTCTAGAGACAGGGTATTGATAATCATTTTGAGCAATTCTCTCAAGAATTCTCACAGCATCATTATAAGTACAATCCAGCAGAGGTCCATTGGTTGATGTATCAACAAGATTTCTTGTATGTGAATTCAGTCTATTATAAAAAAATCTCAATTTGTGTTTCTGGTTAAATGTCGTGCATGAGACAGCGTCGGAGTAAAGTTTTATAACGTTTCTATGTGGTGTGAAGATTTTCATCATCCAACTAATGATAAGAAGTAATATCATTTCGAGGATGACCATTCATTGTCGGCAGGTTAAATCACAAAACAAACTGTATTGCTAGTGTATCTTAAGAAGTAATTGATTTGGCAAGTAGTCCAAAAAACCAAGTACGTGCTATTCCCTGTAAGAAATAAGGAAATAGTTGCATCTTCAAGGCATCATCAGGAACGCCTTATTGACTAAAAGAAGCATAGATCAATAAAAAGGATTTAAGATGTTCTCTCACATCTTCATGTGGCAGTCCAACATATTGTCCATTTGAATTTAGCATTTGAAACATTACTGGCTTGAGTTCCAAATTCCCAGCTTGGATTACTGGCCTAACAACTCCTGACTACAAATCATCCAAGACAGGTACTATGAAATCTCGTATAGTCCTATTTTGTATGCGAGCATATTGCAGTAACAATGGGTTATTAACATTTTGCTGCAACATTGGGGGTATGGCTGCATTATTCCCTGGTAAAGCCATATTTCTTTTTTCTCAAAGTCTACTCCGAACGGTCTTTTCAATTTTTGGATGAAAAGAAGTAAGAAAGTCTGAATTTTTTCGGGTTAGAAAACACCTAAAATGAAGTTAAAGAAATAGCAACAAATAAAAAGAAATAGTTAGTGAATACTAAATATTATATAAGGAAAATAAAGTGAAAAGACACAAAAAAACAAAAATAAGCATCAAACAAACGCCATCCTCGGCAACGGTCCAAGAACTTGATCAGCTATTTAACGTCACAGTAATAATGTGCAAGCGTACACTGTTAGTGCAAGTATAGTATGCAGATGTGAGTTTTTCGGATATCGATCCTACAGGGATGGGTGTCTTTTGTCTATTAATGTCGATGCAATAACTTGATAATAACGATATAAATTGTAAGGATAGTTGTCGATGCAATAACTTGAGAATAATAAAATAAAATATGATAATGATAAACTGGGATCCCCAACATGAATCTTCGTAGAATACTAAGTGCTCACGAGGTATAAAAGTATAGGTGATTGTCGATGCAATAAAATTCAATGTATATCTTACTTAGCGTTACTCCTCTATTTAATCTCAGACTTAACCATGCATATTAACCTCACCTTCTGATGATGGCAGTTTGGCACTATTAAGAACAAGAGGACTAAATTCCTCTAATCCTCAGTCAACTTCCATTGTAATGCTTGTTGGCTCAAATAGTCACTGCACTTTCCAGTGTCAGTGACTACAATAACACTTCCGTGTTAAAAACATTCAAACCCCAAGATTAAACAATAAAAGAAAGATTAAATAAGATAAGAATTCGCCAAGAATTCATTAGTACTTCCATAAAATCAGAGAGTAATCACTAGCATTTAGAAAGAAATAAGAAATAATCGAATGGAAAATACTATCCCTAGACAACTCGACTGAATCTCTCTATTCCCTCTTGTTGCGCACTTAGGTCTCCTCGTCAGGAGCTAGTCTGGATCTGGTTTTCATATTGGCTCACCCGTGAGAGATTTAAGCTACCATGGCCTCAAGCTCTAAGGTCAAATGATGAAGATGATGATGGAGAGAAAAAAACTCAAGAAGCCCCTTTTTTTTCTCATGTCCACCTTTTATGTCCTCCCCTATAGTATAGGTGTCCTTTTCCTAAAATTATTCTATCTTTGTTCGTAGAGGTTGGTTATACTAGACTGGATAGCTCACACAATTTCGGTTCTTATCCAGACAGCTATCAGGTGTGGCGGTAATTCTGAATGCAATCTGGAATTAACCCATGCAGTGGCATTGCAGATATCTGTCAGGTGCAGTGACAATTCTGGACCTAATCTGTAATTAACTCATGCAATGACATTAACGCAATAAGATAGAAAAATTAAGGATAAAATAGGCTAGGATTCACTGAGTTATAAAATGTAATTTTCTAAATTGAAAATGCTAAAATGTATGCTAAGGATAACTAAATGGGAAAATTTTAACCAATAAGGAGGGAGAAAACCTATGTTCCTTCTAGTGTTATCAAAGTTCATTAAAAATACTTTTAAACATTTAGATTTATAAAAGTAGAGGGATTTTGAACCATCAATGGCTCTGTTTCCATTATTTGCCTAACTTTCCTAATAGGCCTTATCTTTCAATCCTAATGGCTTACTAAAATAAATGAGGCAATGAAACAGTAAAAAGTTTGAGTTTAGGAACTGTTAACCTTAAACGTTTAGTTGAAGTTCACTTGAATTCTTTGCTTTCCCGTGATGTCCTCGTTTCTTATTGCACTGAGTTGGTGAAGTGTATAATTAGGGGTTTAGGGTTTTAGGAGATATTGAGATATTTGAGAGAGTTTAAGGGGGAAAGGGTTTAAGGAGTGTTTTAATTTGGAGTAAGTAGGAGTTTATGTTGTAAAATAGGGTTTAAAAGGTTTAAAAATAGGGTAAAATTAGTGTTTAAGCCACTAGATTTTCAATGGGTCGGGTCTACCTTACAGAAAATTGTAGCGATGTCGTGACAAAAGGGTTCCATGTCGCGACACATCTCCCAGTTTGGAGATTATCAGGATTTTTTTACTACATCACGACTTGGTATTGTGATGTCGCGGCAATGACTTTGTTTTGGTCCAAAACTCCATCTTGAGGATGTTTCGATCTAAAGATAAACCTATATCAAATAACAGTTAAAATCTAAACAATGTGGTTAATCAAATATACAATAATTTACAAATATCATGCAACAATTCACAAATTTTAAGCTATACCGCCAGATTTATCTAGCAGTATTGTGAATTCACTCATGGACAAATTTTTTGTTCCATTAATGTTGGTCCACCGCCTTTCGTGCCATTCCAGCGTTGCTCATTTTTCCCATTCTATGAACCTATTTATTATTTTTGTATTCATAAAAAGAAATATTTCCATTGATCAGGGAAAGTCAAAAATTGATAAGCTTTTGCAATGCTCACTTAATTTCCTCCTATTTTCCTCGTTCAGCTGATAGCTGCTTTTTTCAGTCTCACTATTAATTTTCATTATCAACTTAATTTTCTCTAAATCAATGGTAGATCTAGAAGTGGCCATGAAAGGTCTTCCTAGTAAGATTGGTATTTCACAATCTTTGGGACATGCGTAGGAAAGGTTCAAGGCAATCCTTCGATCTAAATTAGGTGGAGGAATAGATTTCGCAGTTAAGATACAACATTTTTACTATAGGTTGGAGAGTCAAAATAAACAAAAATTTGATATCATACAAGAGGAAGTATTTAGATGAAAACCTAGAAGGAAGTAATTGAAATATTTGAAAGATACAACATTAATGAATCAACTTGGGAAGAATGTCTTGTAATACAAAATCAAGAACTGGAATCTGTAAGACATAAGAAGCAAGAATGTAAACAATTGAAATTTAGTACGAAAGAGTCAATGAACCATCATATGGTAACTCAATTGGATTGGTGGAGACAGAATAAGGAAAAACCAGAGAAAATTATCCCAAACTCAGTGAAAATGGTGTCATCTATTGTCAAAACCTTAGAATTGGATTGGTACATATGCCTTTAAAAGAATTTCTTTTAGCTTTTGCAATGATCCAGCAACCTTAATGAGATGCATGCCTACGATCTTCGCTGATATGATAGAAGAAGGGTTGGATGTATTCATGGACGACTTTTTCGTGTATGGGAAATCTTTTCAAGAATCCATAGGTTACCTTGAAAAAGTATTAAAAAGATGCGAGGAGACTAACCTAGTGCTCAACTGGGAAAAATGCCATTTTACGGTGAAAGAAGGACTGGTTTGAGGGCACCAGATATCGAGAAAAGGTTTGGAAGTAGATAAAGCCAAAGTAGAAGTTATAAAGCATATTCAAAATTTGACAAATGTTAAAGGTGTGAGAAATGTTTTAGGCCATGCAGGATTTTATCGGAGATTTCTAAAAGATTTTTCTTATATTTCTAAACATCTGAATCAACTTCTCCAAAAAGTGACACCTTTCATATTTGAGAAAAGCTGCGTCAAAGCATTTGAGGTAATAAAAGAAAAACTAGTATATGCTCTTATAATCATTACCCCAAATTGGTCGGAACCTTTTATTATTATATGTGGTGCTAGTGATTATACAGTAGGTGCAGTTTTGGGACAAAAGTGGAATAATCTATTTGGAGCTATTCATTATGCTAGCAAAACACTAAATTCAGCATAGTACAACTACACTACAACTGAGAAAGAGATGCTGGCAGTAGTATTCACTTGTGAAAATTTTTTACCCTACTTAATGGCTAATCGAGTATATGTGTATACTGATCACTCTATGCTAAAATACATTATAAAGAAAATAGAGAAACAAAAGACAGTCAAATGAGATGGGTTTTATTACTTCAGGAATTTGATTTATGGATACTGGAGAGGAAGGGGACTGAGAATCAAATTTTAGATCATTTATCCAAAATTGAAAACAATTTACACGATGAGGATATTGAAGAAATTAAAGAGACCTTTGCGTATGAGCAATTACTCAAAGTAGACATTAATCAATCATGACCTGGTAAGCATTGAACACCATGGTATGCAGATTATGTTAATTACATTGTAAGGAGGGTCTTCCCAGCACAAACATCTTGGCAACAGAAAAAACGGATAGCCTAAGAATAAAAAAATTACATTTAGAAGGAACCTTATGTGTTTTGACAATGCGCAAATCAATTAGTCTGGCGATGTGTAGCAGAGGAAGAGATACAAGATATTTTACAAGGCTATCACACATCCCCTGGTGGAGGGAATTTTGGTGAAAAAAAGGGCAACTCAAAAAGTACTATAATCAGCGTTTTATTGGCCAACAATGAATAGAGATGCTTATGAATTTGTACAGGGATGTCATAGGTGTTAGAGAATTTGGAATATATCTAAAAGGGACGAAATGCCATAAATAGGGATTATTGAGGTATAAGTATTTTATGTTTAAGGGATTAATTTCATGGGACCTTTTTCGAGTTCTTTCAGGAATCAGTATATTCTCCTGGCTGTAGATTATGTTTTAAAATGGGTTAAAGTTGGAGTGCTACGTACTAATGATACAAAATCATTAGTGAGATTCCTAAGGAAAAACATATTTGACAAGTTTGGTACACCACGAGCACTGATCAGTGGCGAAGGATCTCATTTCTGTAGTAAGAAATTCGGAGCAGCATTGGCTAAGTACATTATAAGACATAGGATGACTCCTTATCAGACAATAGAGTTAATCAGAAAAGTGGGTCAGCCTTTCCTTGTTAATGGCCGACGAGTGAAACATTATTTTGGAGGAACGATTAATACTTTAATGGAAGAACAAACTTTGTAGTGTAGCACTTTTTGGGATTTCCAAGGAATCGATGGGAAACCAAAAAACATGAAGAATGACAAGGAAGAAGGTTACCCAAGTATTAATTTCATGAAATAAAGAGAAACATGGTCGTCATGTCGTGACACCACTCTAGAATGTCGCGGTAAAGAATAAAATTTTTATTCTGGAACCTGCCCTCGACGTCGCAAAAACACCCAAGGATGTTGCAACACCACTGCGTAACTCTGTTTTCCAAACTAACCTAACTATTGATGTTTTTGCGGCTTAATTATATTAAGATTCTTGTTCTTTAACTATTTATATAATAGAACTAGACTATAGCTCTTGAATAATTTATTCTTTCTTTCTAATCTATAAATAGAACACATGGCCACCGTATTTTATCATTAACAAAGATTAAGTTGTAGGCTACCCTCTTTTATCAGCAAAAAGGTTAAATTGCAAGCATAATAATAACAGATTATCAAATGGCCAGTTTTAGTGCAAGCGCCTAAGCCCAGCTTTTGAGTTTTTAAAAAGGCGACATGGATAAATACCTGCAACAATTAGAGCCGTATACCATTATTCAAAAGCAGGTATTTGACCCTCTAATGAGGAATTGCAATGGAATATGGGAAAATGCAGCTGAAAGGCAATAGACGAAATATTGTTTGCTAGATGAAGAACCACTAATAATTTTTGTGGTGCAAGAATTTTGTCTAGGATTAAAATATAGTGAAGCATCTAGACTGTCCTATGTGATGCGCTCCTTTGTGAAGGTCAGAGGGTTTAATGTTTCGGTAACTGAGATGAGTATTTCCCAAATTTATGACACACCATATTATTATTGCGGTTATCTCTATAAAACAAATTTGAAGGAATTTAGAAATATTGATACAAATGAAATATTGAGATTCCTAACAGAAAGGAAGGACATGTGGACCTATCAAATGGGGACAACAATACCTAAAACATTCAATCAACAGCTAATGACATCAAAAGCCAAGATGTTGATGAAATTCGTATGTTTGAGAATATGGTCTATAATAGAGATGTCTGAGATTAGTCCAATTCAAGCTATCATAACATATGGGATTCTCTAAAAGAAGGAAATATGTATTGGAACATGGATATAAAAGAACATGGTTGATTGTGCGAGGAATTTAGGAAAGGGAATATTTTTCCTTCATCTAATTACGAAATTATGTAAAAGGGCAGGAGTACCCATTGAATGGATGGATAAAACCAAGAATCCTTCAAAGAAATTACTTGGTGATGATTTATTCAAGCAATTTGTTCTTCTACAGACAAAACAAAAAGAGGAAAGGAGAAAAAGAGGATTTCAGGAAGATGAGGACTAATACTCAAGAGTAATCTAGTAGGATTATGAGTAGACGAATTTAGGAAAATTGAATACTTATTTATTAGGAATTTGTACTTTTCATTAATAAATAATTACTTTGGGAATTGTATTAAGTTTTAGGGAGATGTAAATTTGTGTTTAGGATTAGGGATACATACATACATAATTCTTTGTTTTGTAATTTGTTTAATTTTTTTTAGAAACCCAACACAAAGTAGGCACAAACAATTCAAACTCCACAAAATAAAAGTAGGAAGCACCCACCATTAGAACTTGGAGCAACCATGATCAATCGGGTAACTTCTTTCCCTATCTATTTATGGAGTACACATTGAGGACAATGTGTCAACTAAAGTGTTAGGGGGTAATCATTTTTTAAATTTTCTTTGATTTTTCTTGTCTTTTATTTGCTTGAGCTTGTAGAAATAAAAGTGATTGGTTAGGAGCATGTAGATAGGTTGCTTGTGTTTATGAATAAATTTGGCATGATGATAGGTGATTTGAAATTTTTTATTAGTAGACTACTAAGTTCTAGATGTTACAATATAAATAGTTATTGAGCAATCAACTATACCAAATAATATAAAAAATACGAGGAAATGAGCATGCTAGCATGAATGATAAGTGGTTGAAGTTGAGTTCCTTTGGTTGATGAAATTTGTGCATGTTGAGGTATTTAGGGATGACCTAAGGCATTGTTTGGAACACATCTAGAGCCGAAAAGTCGACCTATTCATGTTAACCTTTAGAGCCGTTTTTTGAGCCTATTGACACTTATTGATGAACCTCATTACAAACTCAAGCCAAAAACTGTGAATTTGTATTTTCCCTTCTTCTTTGACCCTGTGCCGCTAAATTATAGATGTCTGGCCACACTTATTGAGGGTTAAGTAGGTACATCACGATGAAGTTTGTAAAAACAGAGTGAAATAGGAAAGATTAGTGCGATATGGAACTATAGGTTAGCCTGAATGTGAAAACAAAAGAAAAATCCAAAAAGCAAATGTATTACGAGTAAAAAAAATTCTTGAAAAGTAAAAAGAATTCATGAGTGTGATAATTTGAAAAAGAAAGTGTCAAAGTCACAAGATTAAGAAAAACTAGTTCATTAGTGCACAAAAACTCGTAGGCTAGTCATAGTTACTATATCATGTTGTGGTTTCCTATACATGGAGAGATAAGGAATGTGAGAGAAAGAGAAATAAGGCGGTGAGCAGGTAAGGGTCACTAAGGGGGAAGAATAGGGATCAATACGATGTGCCAAACTATTTTCGTGTTTGTAACCCTTTTTGTTGCTTACTGTTTTTAAATTCCATACATTTCTTAAGCCTCAAAACGTTACAAGCCAAAAAGACCTATGTGATATAAATACCCTTATACATGGATGGGCATCATACTAAACATACGCAGAAACGACTATTTGTATTCTTCTAGGATATCAAAGTACTTGTATGATTTGTTGATGGATTCCTATATGTGACACCCTTAATACTTGTATATTTTTTAATGTAATGAACTTAGATTTTTGAAATCAAAGGTGATAAGTCATCTACTCATCATGTTGAAATTGTTAGTAAATATGAAATGCCTAAGTTATATGCTCCAAAGCCAAGACTTGTATGATACTTGCTCAGGGGTCATCATTTTTATTTGTCATTTTTGTTTATGTTGCTTGAAGACAAGCAACGACTTAAGTGTGGGAGAGTTTGATCTGTTGTAATTCAGTGTAGTAGATTAAACTAGTTTTCACATTTAAGGAGCTAGAATACAAGCATTTCTGTTATGTTTTAGTTAAGTTTTCATAGTTCTATTCACATTCAATAAAATGTGCAAATTGAGTCTTTTATCGATCTTAAAGGTCGAATGAGGCCTAAGGGTGAGGTAATGCACTTTATGAGTGTGTATGATATCGTTAGAAGGTGCAATAAATGGATATTGGTTGCAATGTCGCAACATAGGGAGCAAAATAGAGAAAACTCAAGATTGACTTCAATGTCACGACATAGACTAAGGGTGTCGCGACATTCCCCTGAAGATAACTGTAAAGGAGTATATTGATTGCTATGTTGCGACACAGGTCCTGGTGTGTCGCAACATTGACTCTGTGACGGGAATAAAACATGAAGTAGGGGCATTTTGGTCTGCACAATCAAACTTTAAGCTCGGGAACGTCAGCTAACCTAGTTTAAGGATGATGACAACCTGAAGGATATAAATAGGCTAATTTCTCTCCTGTTTTAGACGCATTCCATTATCTTAGATTCTTTCTTTAGATTTAGTTTTGTTTTCTTTCTTTCTTAGGTTTTTTAGAGTTTAGTTTATTTGTTCTTTGTTTCTTTCAAGATGTCTGATTTGTGAATGAGATTGACCTCTGTGGATTTGTGCTTATTATTAATATAAGTCAGGCTTTTCTTAAACTCTCTACTTTAATTCATTCAGTATGTTTAATTCTTCCATATATTCTATGTTATTTATGAAAGCCATGAGGAACTAATCCCTCTGTAGGGATTAGTGAGTGGAGGTATGATCTATTAATTGTTTTATAGGGTTACTCAATGAATCAACTATTTAGGAAAGGAAGAACGTGAAACATACCCTGGGCCTGACAACCCCTGGAAGTCATCAAGGTAGGAATTAACCCAAAATTGGTATTGCCCATTCATGAACACCTTCACCCCAAGCCAGTTTGGACTGTGAGGTCAGAAGATAAGTAGTTCTTGTTGACTAGTTATGTTAGTAGAAGATCGGAATGTCCTGCTATGGTAACGACTCGTTGATTGACAAGGAACCTGAAGCAATAGTTGATGGGCCTTATTGAAGTGAGCTAATCACCCATAATCAAGATTTGATTTACTCTACTCTTCTATCTCTTGAATTTTATTTATTTTATTTTATTTCTATAAAAACTTTAAAAACCTTTCTTATATGTTCTTGTACTATAATTTATTTAAAGTACTAATTAGATCTTTTAGTGTTTAGGTAAGAATTGATCTAGCACTAACCTCAATTGGGTATGATCCTCAGAGTATTCACTTACATCATTGTAAAAATATATTACAACTCAACCCGTATACTTGCTGATATTGCCTTGTCGTTTTATATTTTATTGCAGTATTCACACTCTAGACATGAGTATGTTCGGAGGCAATCACCTAACCTCTCACAAAAAATAAAGCAAAAGCAAGTCACAGACAAAGACTTGGCGAAGTGGGTTCACCAAGTAGGAGAGGAAGTTTAGGGGGACTTCGCACTAAATAAACAAGAGGTAGACTATTTTCGTTGAAGACTCTGTGCACCCTATGATAAAGTGGTACAGCATGTGATCCTTAATGGAGCTCATAACAGCCCTTACGCTATGTACCCAAGAAGTAATAAAATGTACCATAACCTCTACGAACTATATTGGTGGCATGGATTTATACGAGATGTCACCAAATTTGTGGCAAAGTGCTTAGTTTGGCACAAGGTGAAAGCAGAGCATCAATTTTCTCATGACTCCTTCAGCCACTCAAAATTCAAGAGTGAAAGTGGGAAAGGATCACCATGGACTTTGTTTCAGGCTTGCCCTTAACTTCGATCAAGAAAGATGTGATATAGGTGATAGTGGATTGACTTAGGAAGAGTTCACACTTTCTGGCAGTTCGCACGAACTACATGTTGCAAAAAAAAGCGAAGATATACATAACAAAGATAGTGCGACTTCATGGCGTACCAATTTCCATTATTTTCGATCGAGATTCTCTATTTACTTTGGGATTTTAGAACTATCTACAAGAAGCTTTGGGATCAAAAATTAAATTCGATATTGCTTATCATCCTCAAATAGATCGACAATCAGAGATGGTGATACAAGTATTAGAAGACATTATACAAAGTTGTGTGTTAGAGTTCGAAAGAACTTGGGAACAGTATCTACCTTTAGCAGAGTTCGCGGTACAACAATAGGTACTAAGAAAGCATCCAAATGGAACTATTTGAGGCGTTGTATGGAAGAAAATGTAGAACCCCTTTATGTTTGGCAAAGTTTGATGAAAAACAAATAGTTGGACCAGAGCTAGTTCGTGAAGCAAAGGAAAAGGTGAAGAAGATATGTGAACAACTGAAGATTGCATCAGATAGAAAAAAGACTTATGTTGACTTAAAACTATGAGTATTGAGTACCAAGTAGGTGAGCAAGTATTCTTAAAGGTCTTGCCATAGAAGAAACTCTTATAATTTTTACAAAAGGGGAAACTATGTACAAGATCCATTAGTCCATATGAAGTGGTAAAAACAATTGGTCTAGTGGCCTATCGACTCAAGTTACCACCTGAAATTGAGTGAATCCATGATGTTTTCGATGTGTCCATGCTAAGAAAGTATCGAGCTAATCCATCCCATGTTATGTCAGTGGATGAAATGGAGGTGTGATATGATCTAACTTAAGACGAGGAACCATTTGAAATCATAGCTCGTGAGGAAATGGTCTTGCAAAACAAGAGAGTTTTATTAGTAAAAGTGTTGCTGCAAAACTACAAAACCAACGAAGTCACGTGGGAGATAGAAGAAGCAATGAAGTGTTAGTATCCTCATCTGTTCTAGTTAGTTTCAAGGAAAAAATTCTTTAAAGGAGATATGTAACTTCCCAATATAGGGTCTAAAAGTTTGAGCCCGACGAACTGTGATCACCAGTAAGTTTGACGAGCTGGAGTTCGCCAGTAAGTCTAACGAGCTAGTATTCGATACTTGGTCTGGCAAGTTGGTGTTCACAAGTGGATTCAGCGAACTATGATTGCCAGTGGGTTGGCCGAAGCAGGGATTGCCAAAGGCCCTGGTGAACTGAGGTCGTTAGTGGGCCTAACAAGCTGTGATGGTTATTTTGGGTTGTGAGCCAAAAGTATGGTAATTATACAAAAATTAGGAAGTGAAATTACTTTTCTCGTGACAACACCATTCCTGCACATAACTATTTTCTACTTCTAATGCGACTAGGGTATCCTAAGAAAACCAAAACACTAAGTGCCTCTAAATTAAGCCCTTTCCATTAGAAATCTTAAATTCTGTTAAACAAAAAAACTTTCTCAAATTCTTTGTCGATTATTATGTTATCAAGTTTTCAGAACCCATAACTTAGCTTTTAGTATCTAAAGTAAGACTCTATTCCTATATTGTGTTTAGAAGAATTTACAAGAAAGGAAACTAAGTTTACCAAAAGACCAGCAAGTGCGAACCTAGGATCACTTGTGTTTATGTATGAGTTTTTATGTGCTTTTTATATTAGTTCCTTGTGTATACCTGTGAAAATGTGAACTTGACAAAACTATCTACAAGAAAAAATAAGGGAAAATCAAAACAGACGGCTTAGACTCCAGTTGACCTTTATACGAGACATGAAAACCATTCAAAGTTCACGGTTACCAGATAACTTAGATTACTTCCTTAAATGACGTAGACAAACTTAAGTCCAGTGAACACTAAAACCTTTTTTTGTATTGATAAACTACTTTAGCGAATTCCCTTAATAGAAAAACTAATGCATACTCGCTTTTAAGAAACTCCCTTTAAAGCACATTCAATTTCATCACAAGACTAACCCACCCAAGTTATTTTAAACTTATCAGATCCTTATAATAGACGTTACAAAATTTTCCACAAAGGCTATACACAATACGTCACTAAGGCTTTGCAGGTCATGCCACATAGGTGTCACAAAGAGTTACATGTTTAATGTCCTAACAGACTTTTTCAAAAGGTGCCATGGGTTTCTCCCTCATGATCTTACGCGTATCTTCATGTCATGATCTGCTAGTCCGATTTACATCTCACCAAAGGCATCATTGTGAATATTTTCATGTCGTACTAATCCATGGGTCTCAGCCACATGGACTTACAGATCCTCATGTCGTGTTCTGTCAGTCCGATTTACATTTCGCCGAAGGCTACACCATGAGTATACATTTCACCGGAGGCATCACAAATAGAGAAATTCCTCACTTAACATCAGTTACACTTACCCAGATTCATTCACTCCCTAGTCTAATTCATACACTTCCATACCTACTTTGACATGCCTACATACCATGCATCATCTTATTCATGCAACAACTCATATGATTCATTTATAAACATGTAGAGCTTTTTGTGATGCTTCATATATACATATGTTCACCATTTATCTGTGAAAACATTTACATATGATTTCCATTATAAAATATTACTTATGAGTCAAGTTAAAGACTCACTTGAAACTCACATTTACTGCAGCCCAAAGTTCCAAACCCAAACGTCCTTCACTAACTAGCAACAACAACTACTTAGCAAAACATGAAATCACCATTAAATCCCATTTATAGAATATTTGACATCATTTCAATCATAGACGACCCCCATAAAGGACCTCTTATTCACATCTTGCAATTTATCTATTTCATAACATCTTTATTCTTTCAAAATCCTAACATGTAGAGATATTAGACTTACCAAGAGGTTAAAACATCCACCAATGGCTTAAAAAACCTTATCTTCCAATTTAAAGAATGATAAGAGAATATTTAATCCTAAGAAAAACTTAAGTGTAGAACTGAAGGAAGAAAAACCTTGTACACGTTCTATTCTTACCATATACATACCAATACCTCTTAGTGAACCTTGACAAGGGTCAAATGCATACAAAATTTGTCCTTTTAATGTCCTATAAAAGTGAGAGAAAATATAAAAGAAAATCTAATGTCAGTGCTATTTGACTAGTCAAACCATTCAGTTGGCTCTCAACCAATCACTTTAGAGAATCCATCTTGCACATCTTTTGAGTATACTTGGCATATCATACCTATGGCGATAAGTCGTATATGGCGTGGCCTTAAAAACACTTTAACCCCTTACAGATTTAACATATACTTTGTAGGTGCATCATGCTCAACAAAAACTTTGACGCGTACTTTTCGCTTGTCATACTCTTTATTCAATTGAAGAATACTACGAGGATAAATCTTGGGATACTTTTATGGGTGGATACTTTATGCGTTAAAAATTAGTTCACCAAAAGCCTATAAATTTGTAAACTAACTACCAAAGTTTACCAAAGCAGATAATCCATTACATCTATTCGCCCTTCTTTCAGATCTGTCACTTTTTGGGTGTGACATTAACAATTTTTCAATACATACCAATATCCATATCATTCAATAATCAAGCATTTGTTTATGCATCTTTATAAATTATTAATAACATCATGTCTTTCATATTTCATGGCATTCATTTCTTTTACTTTGATTTCATACCATTCAACTCATTTCTAGAGTCTATCAACTCATTCGTGTTTGTTTGGCCCTCAGGGCTCATTTTCAGCTACTTTGCATGCTAGATTACATGTTTTTCTCAATTTATAAACTATAAACATATATACAATCAATTCTATAACATTACCAATTTCATTTTCCAAATTATATATCATATTTACCATTTATAACCTCTATTAACCTAATTTAGATTTTAAGAAGAATACACGGATTAGTTATTTTGTATCTCAATCTAGCACTGTAATGCATCATCAAATGAACTAAAGGAAACACACTGGCACTTATACTGCATCATTAGGCAAGCCGAAGAAATTATACTAGCACATGAGGTGCATCATCAAACGAATCGAAGCAATTATACGAAGACAAAAGGTACATCATCGGATAAATCAAAGCAAGTATTCTGACACGTGAGGTCCATCATTGGATAAACTAAAGTAGATATAGTAGCACGTGAGTGCATCATCAGATATACTGAAGTAATTATACTACCACGACAGAGCATCATCGAATATATCAAAGTAATTATACTGGCATGTAAGTGCATCATCGGCTAAATCAAAATAGAACCTATACAGTTAATAGAGTAACTAATAACTCTTGAAAAGAGTTATATTTCAAACCTCTAAGTTTGATTAAATGCATGCACTTAAGTAGATCTATTTGCAATTTTTTGGTTATTTTTAGGACATTGCATAATAACGCTTGGATTGTGCCTTATATGTCATTTCATGTTACTTTTACTGTTGGGAAGAAGGGAATTGATTGTTGTATGTAGCAGGTGCAAGAAGGATGAAGAAAATGAGAAAGAGGAAGATAATGAAGGGAGTGAAATATTGTCATGGCAAAAGGTTGGATGGATTACCAACACAAATGTCATGGCAATTCTAGGAAAATGCTGATGCAACACTCAATCCTCGTCACTCTCAGCTAGCTGGACCTGTACCAGATAAATTCACCAAAAAAAGAGGGAAAAAAGTGTGTGCTAAGAGTGGGGACCTACCCTATAAAAATAAGGATTTTAGACGAGGATTAGAGAGAGGATTTGGGGAGAGTAGTTTTGCCTCCTGGAAAACTCGCAAAGCAGAGGAAAGGGAGAGGGTAGCAGCTTAAGAGGAGAGCAAAGATGCAAGAAAAGGGAGAAGTAATCAACCTTTGGTCGAAGTGAAAGCTGGAGTGGCGAATGCTTCAAACAGTTCTACCTTCATTCTATCGATTAATTTATTTGATTTCTAAACTATTAATGATGGTGTTGAATGTTATTCTGATTTTGGATTTTTAATCCCTACCCATGAGCTAATTTCATTTGGGTTGGAATTTCTGGATCTATCTTGATACATTTATGGTCATGATGATATTTTGAGTGGATCTACTGTTTTATTCGGTTTGGATTAATTTAAATATATGCGTGCAAGCTTTAGACATAGATGAATGCATGGTATATCGTTAGACTTGATTTAATTCTGAAAAGGTTAAATAAGTTGGATCGTAACCGAATGATACGAGCAAGTACTCGAGTGAATACTTGTAGAACTCTAGACATAGAGTTGTGATCTGTACAGAGTAAAGAAAAATATTGTTAGGTGTTGTAACAATCCTAACCCATATCCATCGCCAGAATAGAGTTTCGGAGCATTACCGAATAATCTTAACCTAAAACATTCATTTCAAAACATTTTAATAATCAAACATAGTCCATCATTAAACATGCATATCGTCCCTTATTCAAACCCTCGAGGCCTTAGAATGACTATAAAAATGATTTGGGACTAAATCAAGAACATTTGAAAACTTTAGGAAAAAGTTAGAAAAATTTCAACTGCAGGGGTAACACGGCCGTGTGACTCACACGGCTGTGACACATGCCCGTGTCTCAGGCTGTGTAACTCTCGAAATAGGGACACACGACCAATCCATACGTTCGTGTGCCAGGCCATGTGCTAGCTGACTTGCTCCCTAAGCACTTATAAGACGACACACGGTCATGTCGCCCAGCCTGTGTCTCACACGGCTAAGTCACACGCCCGTGTGTCTAGCTGTGTGGACCTAAAATGTACCTTAAACAACAAGTTTACCATTTCCTACTTGGTTAGCATTAAGCAATTCAATATCCAATCAATTAATCTTTCCGAAGTACGAGCAAACATACTCCAAACATGCCAAAACAATCATCTTAGGTGCCTAACCAATGTACCCTCATTGGTACAACATTTATAACATCAAAGCATATCAACAAGGCGTCATTCAAAACAAAGTTTAAAACATGCCATAACCACTCAATTTGGTCTAGCTTATATCTACCTAAAACATCAAACTTAAATTCACAACACCTAACAAGTCTTGGTTCAAATCAACATGCCAAATTATGGCTCCAAACACAAACATAAGTTTAGATATACACCAAACCAACATTATACTTAAACTCAATTACATACCAAATTCATTAAAAATAAAACACATCCTAGGTACATGCCATTACAAAAGATAAACGTCACCACATTTGAGATCGGGATCGTTGTTGGATGCTGAGTCGGTGATTAAAAGAGAAGTACCTAACCTGCGCTCGAAAAACAAAACCGTACGCTGAGTTAAACATTGTGATATTTCTATAATCGGAACGTTTAAAGACATAAATATGCATGAATGCTCAATTTGAACTGTATAATCACATTACTATCTACAAGCAATTGTGATTTATCACCATCTCCATTTCATGCATAATACCACATTATATCATGATTTGCTCAATTTCACAAATATTCTTCCATTAGTTGATTTAACATACAACTAAATTAACATCACTTGCTATAAAAATAGCTTTTCATAGATCATTCAACATTTAATTTAACAATGGCATAAACCATCTATATTCAATCCATGAGTACATTACTCATATATCTCATTTATGATTACAACATTTTCACCTTTCATATATCAATCCACTTTTCCATTTCCAATTCACATATTTTTCCATTTCAATATCGATCATATAACTTATTCTTTAATTACCACTATTAACACGACTCGAACTTTGATGGATACAAAAATCCAACCAACACACCAGTTTGGCACCTAGTGCCTCATCAAATAAATCCGAAGTAATAACTGGGCCCAGCGCTATATAAATTGACACCCAGTGTCTCATCAGTTAAACCGAAGCAAATTGGCAGCTAGTGCCTCATCGACTGGAAGTCAAAGAAATCCCTAAACTTGTCCTATCCTATGGCATGCCATCTACATCTAACTCAGCCTGATATAGTTAATAGGGTTTCCTTTCACTTTTCAAATACAACCAATATCCAATTCTCATATTTGCCCATATATTCATTTCAATTCAAATAATCAATACATTCATAATGTTTATACTAATTCAATCCATTTCAATCAACTATAATTTCAATTCACTATCAAAGTGCTAAAATATTCACCTCAACCACTTACCATATGCATTAAAATGAAATACAACAATTAACAACAATGTTCAGATTTATAGAAATACAAATCGTGGATTCTAAGCTATTCGACATTGATTTTATCCTTCCCCTTTTTAGTTGAGGATTCTGGTATGACGTTAGCTATGTAATTAAAACAATTAAAATACATCAATACAACACAATTCAATTTCACATTAAATATTTTAATTTTTACTCAATATTTGCTTAAATTTCAATTTAGCCCCTAAACCGAGACTAATTTTTCTTCTTCATAATTAACTCTATATTTTCATACAAATTTTACTTTACACTAAATTTAACTCCCTATTTTCAATTAAACCCTTAAATTTCAAATTTTTCACAATTTAGTCCCAATTACTTAAAATTTACAATTTGTTCCACAATTTAATCCTTTTCCATTTCTAGCCTAAAAATCTATAAATTTAATCCCTAATTCTAAAACTATTCAACATTACCAATATTTAAAATCTTAATCAATGTTAAAAGTTCGACATGGGTCGGGTACTACTTAACACCAGGATTTCAAAAATATAAAAATTACAAGAAAAAAAAAAGACTAA
>JABEZY010272081.1:0-12514 GCA_013467495.1 Gossypium gossypioides | reverse complement strand
CATATATATAATTCAATTAAAACATATAAATACACAATTTAATTACACAAACTTACCTCGACGAGTAAACGTACATACGTAGGCGATTAATCTAAGACTTTCTCTTTCCTAGATCTAACTCCATACGAGGTCTAATTGGATTTATACATATAAATTTTACTCAATTCAACATGTAATTTATTTAATTTAATCTAAAACATATTTTTGGAAAATTACTATTTTGCCCCTATACTTTTAATATCTTTGTAATTTAGTCCCTAGACTTGAAAAATGAAATTACTAAAATTTTACCCCTACCCAAGCTTAGCTGATTTTTATAGATGCTTATAAAAGCCCACATATTTCACAAATTCACCAATTTTACAATGAATTTCACATTTTTCAATTTAACTCCGAATTGACAATTTCACCAAAAATCCCTTTACAAAAGTTGTTTATCTAACAACAACCATTCATTTTCTATCATCAAACTTCAAAACTCATATATATTCATCAATGGTAAAACCCTAATAGTTTAACAGTTTCACAAATTAGTCCCCGGGCTAGCTAGATTAAGCTACAACGATCCCAAAAATATAGAAATCATAAACAACGAGAAAAAAATGCATACCTAATCAAAGGAATTAAGCTTGCCAATACTTTAAGCTCCCATGGCTGCCATTCTTTATTAATTTTGGTTGCTAAAATGATAATAGAAGATGATACTTAATTTGTTTTATTTATTTTGTCATTTTATTACCTATTTACAATTATAACTTTTAAAGTTAATCTAAATTTCAAAATTGCCAAGCCATCATATTCCACTATTCATTTATGGTCTAATTACCATATAAGGACTTCTAATTTAAATTTTTATAGCTATTTAATACTTTTAGCTACTAGTACTCAACTTTTGCACTTTAAGTGATTTAGTCCTTTTTATCAAATTAAGTATGTAAACGATAAAATTTCTTAACAAAATTTTTATACGGTAATACTATCATGCTGTAGACCATAAAATAATAATGATGGTAATAGGTTGATGGTCCATTCCAAGTATACGGTAATACTATCATGATGGTCCATTCCAAGTGTTGGTGCCAATCGTTGATGACTCATATAGATTGGACCTACTACGTAAGTATCATGTTGTGTGAGTTTTAACGTATCTAACGTGTCTCTTTTTGATGTAGGCCACCTTGAAGAGGGGGGAATGATATAAACTCGCCCAAGGACTCAGCTGACTCCAAACGAGATCCAATCGAGCTCCCTAGTAGACCAATCACTCGAGCTCGAGCGAAACGATTTAAAGAGTTAATAACAAATTTAGTAGATCGAGTTTGGAAGAAAACTACAAATGGACTAGTTAATCAAGTGTTGGACGGTTCAACAAGGGATACCTTCAATTTATTTGA
This sequence comes from Gossypium gossypioides, assembly GCA_013467495.1. Taxonomy (NCBI): domain Eukaryota; kingdom Viridiplantae; phylum Streptophyta; class Magnoliopsida; order Malvales; family Malvaceae; genus Gossypium; species Gossypium gossypioides. The sequence goes on along the minus strand of JABEZY010272081.1, from coordinate 11,120 downwards.
AGCTAAATTCAACTTAGCTAGCTAACTCAGTTGCTAAGATTTAGACATTTTAAATATTTAGCTTGTTTAACTAAGTTTTAGTTTCCTACAGATTTAATTACATGCTTGATGGTTTTTGATGATTGAATCTATTAATTTTGTCATTCAACATTTATTATGTCCTAGCATACTACATATTTAATTCATGTTCTTTGTTTGTCTATTAGGTGTGTTTAGTTTTCAGACAGACTTAATGTATGCTATCAAGTTAAAATTCTTAAATATGTCTTAGTTTAATACATAATTATTTGTGTGTTTAAATGGTTTTGTTAATGCTTTAACTAGGTGTTTCATTTGTCTTGGCAGGTAACTGAACATGTGAATGGATTTCATGCATATGCAGCTGGACGTACATGCACCATGCTGATTCATTGAAGCTTATTAATGTGGAGAATGCACCCGATTGTGCATGAATGGTGGGGGCTATTTTTCAGCTAGACATACATGTATCTTCCAGATTCAACGAAGCTACTTTAAAGAAGAACATGCACCCGATTGTGCATGTATTTTGAGAGCTGGTTGGTACATTCATTCAGCTAAATTATTCATGAATTTTAACCAATAGTTGTGAACTGATCAGCGAACATTTCAAGAGACCATTCGGTGCTTGCTGTTCACCCTCCAAGTCTCTTCATAACCAAGTTTTCGCACCCAAAGGCCATTAGGCTGCCCTCAAATACACTCACCAGCTGACTCCTCATTCGGTGCACCACCAGCCATAAACTTTATTCACCGAACAAAGCTTCTTTCAGCTCATTCATTAAAGCTATGAACCAAGGCTGTTCGGCACCTCAATTGATTGAGTTCATTGGATTATTTCAGCTGGTTATTAAGTTAACTTAGCTAAATCCCTTTGCATTTAATTTATGTCTATTCGGCTAGATATCCATCAGCCTATAAATAGTTCCTTTGTAAAGATTTTGTATTTTTACATTTTATGAAATATATAGACTTTGTGAGTTGTTCACTCTCATTGTTCTTCGAGATTCAATTTGATTTATCTAGTTTAGCTAGTGGCATCAAACTTGTTCCTTTCTTGAACTTATCACTCTCCGAGTGTGGCGTTCAGCCTTATACCATTTGGTTCCTATCTTGCTAGATAGTGGGTCACGATCCTATCCAACTATCCATCATCCATCTTAAAATGTTTAAGAATTGGGTCCCTAATCACTATTACGGGTTCATTCTTACTTTAAGTTCGTTTAAACCATCCTTCGATCATTCTATCTTTATTTTATTCGCTGCTTTTAAAACTATATTCTTTAAAATTTAGCCTTTTGTTAAACCAAAATGAAAACTACTTAATTTATCGATCGGGCATTCAACGACTCAATTACACCTCGTAAGTGAGTTCGTATCACCAAGGTCTCAAAGACTCTCTCTTACAGCATAGCAACTTAGACCTTCAGATCGTATCACATCACATTCTCGAACCTTACACACTTGTCTTGCTCGAAAGCTACCATTCCTTGTGCATAGGGACTCAATCTCAAGAATTCTATTTCATGCTCAGATACAATCATATCCCCTTGTTTCAGCTCGATAAACTCACGTCTACAAGCTTCAACATATCTCAAGCCCACATACTTCTTCAATAATTTTCACTTTGGAAGTACTCCAAGGTTATCTTCTTAGCTTGAGTACCCTTAAGAATAGATTGCCACTAGCAGTAGGCCTCGTATCTCAAAAGTAACATCGTGCCTTTTAGTTTCTATTCTAGGGTACTATTTAGATCGTCTAAAATTCTCTCGGTAGATGCAATCCAATATTCAGCTACCGTAGGGGACGTCCCCGCAACTCCCCTAAACACCTCAGCTCCACTCGATCAAAGCCTCTCTGCTATAGATCTGTGGCCTCCAATATTCTTTTAGCCTCCAGCAACTTGCTACAATACCCTTAGTAGTGCTTAAGATGTTGCACCATCAATAGGATTAGGATTAGCCTCCTCATCAGCAAATTTCTTAAGCTCCTAACTCATGTTATCCACAGCAGGATCATTTTTATTGAAACCAAGGTCTGGTGTAGGTACTCGAACAGTAGATGACTCTTCTTGAGCCGCATGATGACGTGCACCATGAGTTCATACTCCATGGTTATCCATGACAATTTTTACAAACAATTCTTATGTTATCACTTGAATGTTTTCAATCAGAGTTTTGCTATCTATAAGTATATCATCTTATAATCTAAAGTTTCATAATCTACAGTTTCAAATATAAAGAGTAATTATCTCGGATAAGCTTCAGGAGTCTCAGATTTTCAAAAATTAAAATTTTAAATTTAATAGCAAAATAATTTTAAAATACTCTTTAAAATATGCATGCAGACCCGTTTAAAATCCACAGTCTGAGTTTTGAACACTACTTTGATACCACTAAATGTAACCCCTAAAAATCAACCTAGACGTTATGGCCGAATTTCGGAAGCCACATTAAAACCATTGGAAACCATTTACTTGTTTAAGGTAGTTAGGTTTCGATTGCTTTTTCGAAAACTAAAAAAAATTAAATATCGATCAATTTTGTTTATGGAAAACACTTATTAAAACATGAACATTTGAGAAGTTAATTATTTTATCAAGATATCATCCTAAATCATTTAAGCAATGGTTTTGTAATAATCTTAATTGTTTCTTTAAAATGATTTTGATATAAATCTTTCGCAATGGACTTTTGAAAATATTTAGAAAGTCACAATTTTATAAGTTTTTTTTAAAATCAAGTAAAAATTATAAATAATTTAACAACTTTCAATAATTTAAAATATTTGTAAATTCATCAAGCATGCATGCACAGTAGTTTAAAGTTGTAAAATAAAGTAAAAACCCAATAAAAAGTCCAATGTCCAATGTCCAAAGTCCAAAATAACACCCAAAATTGTTTTTAAACCCATTATTAAAAATCCATCCATAAAGCTCCTCCAACTGCCAAATCAAGCCCTAAGTCTGTGTATCACCTAAAAGGTTATGAAACTAAAGGGGTGAGCTTTTAAAGCCCAGTGTGAGTCTTATAAAAAGTTAAATAATAATAAGTTAAATGACAATAAGCACATACTCATCATACATCATAATCAAATTTGATGAACATGTTCATAGCAGTGTAATTTTTGTAAAACAATTATGCAAATTTTTATAAAACATTCTACCCATTACCATTACAGTCCAAAAAGAGTTCCCCAGAACTCATCCATCCAAACACCCCAATATGTGGACAAAGCTAGTAATATTCATAGATAAACTGTAACGATCGTTTTTCAGTGGTGTTAGAAATAGTGGTTTCAGGGCAACAAATTCGATGAGTGAATTCGTAAATATTGTTATTCAATATTTATGAGTCAAATATAGTATTTTAATAATTTTTGATTAATTTATGTTAGTTAAACAAATAAATAGGTTCAAGAGGTAAATCTTTAAAATTAAGCGGTTTTAGAAAATGAGGTATCGGGACCTCATTTCTATAAATTGATCCCATAAATATTTATTAAAATATGTACAGAGTGTTATTAGGGTCATATAAAAATTTGTTTAAGAAATTTTAATGTTTAGTTGTTTAATTAATTAAAAGGACTAAATTGTAAAGGTTGGAAAAATGGGTTTCTATTAGTTTAATGGCTTAAATGATTAATGAAAAATAAATTAATGGACTTATATGGTAATTGCACCAAATTTTTATATGTTGGACGGTTAATGGGTTGAAAATAGTTAAAATTTGATGTTAATTAAAGGGTAGAATGGTAATTAAACATTAAATCATAAACTAAGAAAAAAACAAGTGGGGTATCATCTTCTTTAGTTCTTTCTCCCACTGAAATTGAAGAGAAGAACACCATTTTATTTGTTTTAAGCTTTGGCCAACTTCAAAGCTTTGCATGTAAGTAATTTTTGGCCCGTTTTTAATGATTTCTATGTTTTTGTTATCGTATTAGCTTCATCTAGCTAACCCGGGGGGTCAAATTCCTAAACTGCTAAATGTTATAAATTATGCCATGGATGAATTTGAGATGTTTTTGAAGTTTTAAGGTAAATTGTTAAGCTTGGTTGTTAAATAAACATATTTTGTTAAGGAATTTTGATGATTTTAAGGTTTAGGGACTTATTTATGAAAATGGTAACATTCAAGGAAAATATTGTAAATTTTTTACAAATATGGGCTGTTATAAGATTAGGTAAAAATTGGCTAGCATGATTTATGGTTAAAATTGGTGAAATTTCAAGTTTTGGGTTTAGGGATTAAATTTTATAAAAGGTAAACTTTGAGGGTAATTTTGTAAATTTTCATTTTTAAGGGTTATAAGCTAAATTAATTATTTTGAATTATGGAATGGGATTAATTGTATAAAAAAATATTTTTATATCTAGATCAAGAAACAACTCGAACGAACACAAGTCACGGAAACGTCAAAGTAGTGGAATAGTGGCCGGATTGGGTTAGAAGTCGTTTATAAGTTCAGGTAAGTTCGTAGTCCTTGAATTGAACTTTATAATTTATTTTAATTAATTTAGTTACTACTTAGTATCGAATTATATTCTTAATTTAATTGGTTAATCCAATTGGATGGAAGATTATGGATGTATACATGAATTAATACGAAATTGATCAAAGATATATTTATAGTTGTGGTTGTGATTGATTGAATTATGAAATGAGGTATTGAGGGTTTTATAATTTTGTATCAAATCATTGTCGGTTTATCCGACTAGTGCTAAGCACATCTTTAATATCGTCGGTTTATCCGACTAGTGCTGGGCACATCTTTAATATCGTTGGTTTATCCGACTAGCGATGCGCGCAAATCATTGTTGGTTTATCTACCTAGTGTTGGGCACACATTTGATATCGTAGGTTTATCCAACTAGAGCTACGTGCAAAACATTTTTGGTTTATCCAACTAATGCAGGGCACACCTATCGTTAGCTTATCCAACTAGCACTAGGAATAAAACTTTGTTACGATTTGCCCGTCAGGCACCGAGTGCTAATAACAAGTTGGTTAATATTGATGACGTTTAATCGATCCCTTGAAGAGGATTGGTAAATGAAAGATAGCTTGAATTATATATGAAATGTTCATGAGGACTTATGGTACACTTTGTGGTAACAACCATTACATATTGGATATTTTGAATTGATGAATTATTAAACACATATGTAGTTCTTTGAGTTACTGAAGTTTTTTAGTATTTGATCATCATTTTGTGTGTAGGTTTGGTACCTATATTTTGTCTGTTGACTCAACATCTAATGATAATCCCGAACTCAATGTTGTTGACATATTTCTTTTTGTGTCTTGGCATGTACCTAGGATGTTAATGTTTAGAGAAATCATCTTTTGGTATATAGTTAAACATAATGAAAGTTACTTGTATTGGATGTTGTCATGTGAACTTTGATTTATACTTTGCCTTAAAGCAAATGCTTGTATATAGATGTGGATAAATATAAGTGTGTTTTATGAGATTAACTCTTTTAGATGTATATGTTATATGTTAAGTGATTTTGGATTAAGATAAATTGATTGGTGGTTATTGATTTTTAGGTGTATGTATGTGTGTTTTTGGGGTGGAATATATTGCATATGGTTGATGTTTTATGTTGTATGGAATTGGCTCTTTTGGAAATAAATGATTTAAGTCATTTTGGTTGAGTTGTGATATGGTAGGGTATAGTAATTAAAGTGGATGAATCTTAATTGTGGTGTAAGATGAATGTATGATTTGATTAAGGTCAAATGCCTTTGTATGTGTTGATTAAAATGTGGTGTCAATGAAGGCACATTGGTTTGGCACTTAGGTTGTATGAAATTGGCATGTTCTGAGTTGTTTTGAAGTGTATTTGATGATGTTCAAAGGATGGTTTTAGGCTTGAATTCTTAACTAAGATATGTGAGATAATTGCCTTGTTTTAAAAGAAAATTGTGGTACACACGAGCTGCCACATGACCTATTTGCATGGTCGTATGTCTTATTGTCTTTAGGTGTAGGTTTCACATGGTCTGGCACACAGCCTGCGACATGGCCGTGTGACACAACGTCGAATATCCACACGGCCTGGCCACACGACTGTGTGATCCCTGTTTCTAAAATTTAAATTTTTTTAAATTTTTTGATTTGATTCAAATTGATCCCGAAATGTTTCAAAACTATTGTTCGAGCCCTGTAGACTTGATTTAAGTATGTATTTTAAATACCAAATGAATGTGATTTGATTAATTATAAATATACTTGAATGTATGTTTGTAAGCTTTTAAATGTTTAAATTTTATTGTAATACTCTGTAACCCTAATCCGGCGACAGAGACTTGTTAGGGGTGCTACATAAACTGCCATGTAGGTTGTGGACGAAGCCACCAATTCTTCCTCCTTACAATGTCCCACCCCATGCATGTGATATGGCCACAATGAACATATATAAACGTATTTTTCATTTCAAGATATCACTTGTCACATTAGGCATGTTGAAACATGCAAATAATATAATATCATGTAGGGCATGTTTAACATATGAATCGAATTTACATCATAATCAATATTGTGGGCATGCTTAACATGTGAATCATATCTCAATTCCAATATCTGTGGCATGATTTATATATCATGCCTATCATATAATGTCATCATATCACACATCATGAGAAATGGGAATGCACACATAATTTTACAACATTCATTAAATCACATCAATTATCACATACGATTATAAAATAATCAGTTCGAGGTACTTTGTAACACCCCTAACCCGTATCCATTGCTGGATTAGGGTTACAAAACATTACTGTACAATCTAAACATTTATACATAAATTTCATACACTATCACAAACATATCATAAACCAATCAAACATACACATTCCATCTCTAAATCGAGCCCTCGTGGCCTTAGAAATATTTTAGAAACAAATCGGGAATAAATTGAAAACATTTGGAAAGTCTAAGAAAAGTTCACAAAAGTTTGGAAGTAGGGGTCAGACGACCTTGTGGCCAAGCCGTGTACCTCACACGGTTAAGACACACGCCCGTGTCTCAGGCCGTGTAACCTTAGAACTAGAGACACACAACTGTGTTCCAGCCCGTGTCCTCACCCGTTTAACTCTTTTAATAGGGTCACACGATCGTGTCACATGCCCGTGTGCCAGGCCGTGTAACTCACTAACTTACATACAAAGGAACACTCAGATGAGACACGGCCATGTCACCAGGCTGTGTGCCACACATGGCTGAGTCACACACACACCCGTGTGCCAGGCCATGTAACTCACTGACTTGCATACAAAGGAACACTCAGATGACACATGGCCATGTCGCCAGGCCATGTGCCACACACAACTGAGTCACACACCCGTGTCTCAGGCCGTGTGGACATAAATTTGCCTAAAATCAAGCCATTTCCTATACCATTTCATGCATGAACATATAGGTCTTTTGTGCATATTTACAAGGCAAAATATCCACATCAAAACATACATATATTTGTCATTCCAAAAGTCCTAATTCAACTAACCAATATGCCATTCAAAGGCACCATAAATGCAATCATCAAAAATTACCTAAACATGTCAATTTTACCTAATTTCAAACATCAATGTCTAATTCAATACTTTCCACAACATGTCCTAACTTTACCATATTCATACCAATTCAAAACATACCATATGATCATTTAAAAACAAGAAACATAAGATAGCAAAATGACACAATCTAGAAAGGTATCAAATGGTACCAACCAAGCTGTCTTTACAACTTATACATACCAAATCATCAACTAAATTTTCAACAAAATACTATTACAAGTCAAACTATACATGCCATTATAACCTTGGCCAAAACATTCAAAAACTACTGATATTTATGCTGGACAGTGTGATAAATCGGCGACGAGCTTCCAAACCAATCGAGCTTCCAATAATCTATAAAACATTTGAAAGAAACTACGTAAGCACATAATGCTTAGTAAGCTTGTAGAAAATAAAACATAACTTATCATTCATTTGCATAACATAAAGTATAAGCATAAGACAACCCAAACCACAAGCTTGGCACAAGCCTATACACCATCATCAATACACAAGTTAGTGTGACTATACATGGTTCAAATAAATTCATCCATAACAAGGAATTTGCACATGTATACATATCATTTAGATCACCATTTCTTTTAATAGGTTCATGGTACATTCCATTTGAATTCTTACCATTTCATCACCTTTTCAAAACTGTTGAACCATATAGAATTACATCGGATACTCAGGAAAGCTCACACAAAGTGTGCCTTTATATAACCGTAACCTTTCCTTTACATCATTGCTCACACGAGCTGTGAAATAGGCCTGCTCACATGAGCTGTGCGTTGGAATGTAAGCTACACGATGCTGCTCACATGGGCTGTGGAGATGCAGGACCTTAGCCATCGGTAGGACATTCAAGACCAACACCTAAAACATGAAATCCCTAATGACATGTCATTTGTATCCTACGAATTCCTAACGTTCAACCGGGACTCGATAACCATCATAGCATTATTTGGATATACATCATTAAATTACATTATGAATACATAATAACATACATTTGAATAACATGAATATATCAACCGTTCATATGAACTTACCTCGACAACTAGGGGCGTAGAAGTTAAAATGAGCTAACCCAAAGCTTTTGCTTTGCCTCGACCTAGGTCCGTACATGGTCTATCTTTATCTAAATAGACAAATTTTAATCCATTTAATACCTCTAGCATTCAATTTAGTCCACAATTCATATTTATGCAAAATTATTATTTTGCCCCTAATATTTTAAATTTTTATAATTTAGACCTTAAGATCATAAATTGAAATCTAAGAATTTTAATCCCCCATTCAAGCTAACCAAATTTATTAGAGACTTATACCAACCCAAATAAATCATCATTTCATAAATTTAACATGAACTTTTTTCTATTTTTACAAATCAATCCCTAAATGTAAATTTCATAAAAAATCACTTTACAAAACTTGTTTATTTATCAACAAGGATTCATAATCTACCATTTAACAACAAGAACCATTTAAAAAATTCATGGCATAACCCTCAATCTTTAATAATTTTACAAGTTGACCCCCAGGCTAGCTAGATCAAGCTAAAATGGCCTCAAAAACATAAAAATCATTACAAGCGGGGCTCGAAAACACTTACATGCAAGAGGGAAAGTGAAAACACGAAAATATACACTTTTTCATGCCCTTTTTAACTCAAATTCATGCAATTTCGTAGTAATTTTTGTCAAAAAATATATAATAATTAAATTGTACTTAAGTTATTAACATATTGAATTTTAATTAATTTTATAATAAATTTTGATTAATTTTGACCATTTTCGACAGATTCGCATAAAGGGCGAAAATTGGCTCGACAGACACTGTTAGAAGCGCAAAATCGAGTAGTGATTTTTGAAGCATTGAGGCGAATTAATTTTTCAGCCTAAGAGAGTCCAAATTATGAATATTAATTCATAACATAATTAATTTTAATTTGAATCCAATTTATTTTGGGTTAAATAATTATTATTAATTAATTATGAAATGAGACCTAGTTGTGCTAAACCAAGAAAACTGATCCAACCGAGCAATAGGCTGCCCAAAACCGTCCCACATGTTGAAACAATCAGCTTATTTAGTTGATTATTTGGCTTGCAAAATATCCATTTAAGTCTCCTTGAATTTGCATTCAAACCCCTCCACTTATTAAGCTTTTTTAGATTTGGCCCCTAGCTAAATTTACAAGTTTAAAACCTTCAAACTTGCCACATGTGTAGCCAGCCATGGGGGGAGTCTATGGCTTCTGATTTTTGCTATTTTTAGCAGCCTTCTCAACCTATAAATACCCCCTTGGCTTCTCATTTCAAACACACCTCTCATCCTTTCATTCTTCACTTCTCTCTCACTTTCTCTCTTCGAAACCCTTTCCTTTGTTCTTCTTTTTTCCCTTCCATTCCCTTGACGATTTTCCCTCTTGGAAAAGATCCTTTTAGCCACCTTAGGAAGTAGCATTAAGCTGCTCGTAGAAGCCTCAATTCAATAAGAACAAGCGGAGAAGGAGGAGCGGAGCAAACTAGTCAAGCCTTGGAGAAACACCATATTTGGTTCTAGTTCTCTATCCTTTTATTTTTATTGTAGTTGTTAAGAACATGTTTATGAATACTTGTTATGTTGATATGTTTAATTTAGTTAATATGGCTTAAATTTAATTCGTGTTAGGTTGATTGTATTTCGTCCACTTAAGTTAATAAAATTATGTTTGTGTTGTTATAAGACTTGGTAAGTTGTTTGATTAAGTAAAATCATGATTAAGCTATTCTTGCATTATAATTGTAAGGTAACTAATGAATTTATTATTTAATCTTGTTGAAATTGTAATTAATTGACACAATACTTAATCAATGAATGTTTAATCTTCTATGGTAGCTGAGGGTTAATTTAGCGACGGTATTAGACGATACTTTAGCTTTACATAACTTGCAAGATTATTGTGATTAAACTGTTTCAAGGTAGGAATACATTGTTACCTCACTTAACCTTTTCTGTGCTTATGAAGATTGATTAATTGTTTGAATTGGCATTGGAAAATGTTCAAGAGATTAGTTAATTTGATAAGTATGTATGTGCAGTAGTTAGCAAATTATCGAGTTACCGTGAATTTATTCGTAACAACATGAACATGAGTTTAGAAATTCTAAGTTAAGAAATATAATTAATCTAACACAATTATGTCATCTTGATTAAAATCATCTTTTGAAATTATGCATTGGAACTTTTATTTTTATTTTATTTTATTTTATTTTACTTAGTTGTTAATCACTTCTTCAAAATCAAAATATTTTTTCTTCACCAAAGTGTTTTTAATTGCATTCATAAATAATTTTTTTCGTAGTCCCTGTGGGTACGATAAATCGACATTTACTTGTCACTTTATTACTTGTTGCAATTGTGTACACTTGCATATGTCCGTCGTTCCAAGTTTTTGGCGTCGTTGCCGGAGAATGTTTTTAAAAGTCATTATTTGTGAATTTGTGAATTTTGCATTTTGGTTTATTTTTCTATTCAATTTTAACT
>JABEZY010272078.1:0-24871 GCA_013467495.1 Gossypium gossypioides | reverse complement strand
TATTAATTTGATGTAATTTTTCGAGAAGGAATTTTCTAAGTAATCCAAAAGTTTTTAATTTTAATTTTAATTTTGGAATTTTAATTGTCTTTATTTTGAATAAAGAGGGCCAATTTGGCCTAAGTACTAATTAGTTTATTTTCCTAATTTAGTTTAATTTTTTAGTACAACAAATAAAAACAATTTGGGCTTGAGGCCTAAAATAGTAAGAAGGAGGAAATTACCCATCATTGTCGTCCATAGAGTCTCTAAAAACCATATTTTTCCACCACTTTTCCCTTCCCTCATTTCCTTGCCGCCCAATCATCCTTTTGTAGCTAAATTTTTGCTACAAATTTACCCTAATCTACTACTATATAAATCCCTCTATACCTCACACCATTCAAAACAATTAGCTTCAAACCTTAGCCATCTATTTCTTTCTTCAAGCCGTTAGCCTTAAATCTCAAAAAATCTCCCCAAAATCTCCCTTCTTATCACAAAACCCTCCTATCTCAGCCGCAATCTTTTTGCCGAAACAATGCCTTCGCCACCGCAATCCTGATGCTACCACACTCTTGTCGCTACTGTAATTCTATCACCATCGCCACTGTAACCTTCAACCACCACACATTGCCAATTTCTTTTCCTTTTGTCGAAACTTTGCCTATCTTTCGGTAAAAATACCATGTCTCGCAAAAGAATTAGATCTTCCAAGACTTCTACTGAGAATCCAATTGTGATTCAAGATGCGGAAGGAAAGGAAAGATTTGATTCTATCTTTAAGAATCAACCCATGATACCGAAAAAAGGTTTCAATTTGGAGAGCAATGACAAGATGGTCATGCCATTGTCACTTCGAAAGACGATTAATGCTTTAAATTGGGAGCAATTCTGTGATGCATGATTAATGCCAAATGAAGATTTAGTGCGAGAGTTCTATGCCAACTTGACCACGCCAAACACTAATGAAGTTCTTGTTCGTAAGAAAAAGGTAGTCCTTACTTCTAAATTCATTAATGATTTATTTAACTTACTTGATGTCGAAGAAGATGAATACTCTGCCATGATGATAATTATTGATTTTTATTTTCTTCAACAATTTATTACTGTGGATACAAATCTGAGATCCCAATGGATTATAAGAAAGTATGGTAGTCATTCTTGCCGAAGGGAATATTTGTAACAACTCGTTTTTAGTTAAATCAAAATAATGGCTTTTGGACCACAAATATAATATGAGAATATTTATTTTATTATTATTTTAGTGTCTATGACATATTAGTAAGGTCGTATAAAAATTTTGTTAAGAAATTTTATCGTTTGCATGTTTAATTGGGTGAAAAGGACTAAATCATAAAAGATGCAAAATTAGAGTTCTATAAGTTAAAGGTACAAAATAACTATGAAATTAAATTGTTAAGGGATTTAAATGTTAATTGTACCATGCATAAAGTTAGTGGAAAAACATGGACATAAAATGAAGTGTTTTTAAAGCTAATTAATAAGGTTAAGTTAGTAAATTGATAAATAAGTTTAATTAAATTAAAGAAAACAAAGATATCATCTTTGTTGTTGTCTTCTTCCACCGATTATTGAAGAATAGAAAGCTATTGATAGGGTTTTAAAGATTCAATTATGTCTCCCTTGCGTGTAAGTGAATTTCAGTTTTGTTTTTAATGATTTTTATGTTTTTGGAATCATTGTAGCTTAATCTATATAACCCAGGGACTAATTTGTAAAATTTTTAAAAGGTTATGGTTTTTCCATGAATGTGTGCATGTGATTTTTGATGTTTGATGGAAGAAAATGAATTCTTGTTGATAAATAAAAAAAACATTTGTAAAGTGATTTTTGTTGAAAATGTCAATTAGGGATTTATTTGTGAAATGTGTAAAATACATTGTGAAATTGCGAAATAATGAATTGTATGAGTTGCTATGAGTGTATATTGAATTTGGCTAGCACAATAAGTTGATGAAATTGCTTGAATTTCATTTTACGAGCTTAGGAACTAAACTGTAAAAAAGTTAAAATATTAGGGGTAAAATTGTAAATTTACAAAAGTATGTATTTTTCACTGAATTGAATAGAATGAATATTAAATGGATTTAAGTTTATTATTTAGGTCAAGTTAAGCCTCGTATGGATCTAGATCGAGGGAAAGATAAAGTATCAGACTAGTCGATCCTATTTCATTGTTTTTGCGATCGAGGTAAGTTCGTATGTTTAAATAACGTTTTAATGTATTTGATTTAAATAATATTATGTTATTCATCATATCATGTCACGACAGAAGTCCAACGATGTTACGACAACTATTGAGCCCCGTTTGAACCTTAGGAATAAATAGGATACAAATGACATGTCATTAGGGTTACCATGTTTCGGGTGCTAGTCTTGAATGTCCTATTGATAGTTGAGTTCTGACATTTTTTGCGGATACTTGTTAGCTTATGTGAGCGGCATCGTGTAGCTACATTTGGACCGTTAGCTTGTTTGAGCAGACCAATTTATGGCTCGAGTGAGCGTTTATGTAAAAAAAAAAGGAAATGAATGGTTTTGCCATGTGTTTAGCACACTTTGTGTGAGCTTCCCGTGTATCCGATATTATTCTAAGTTGTTCAATGGGTATGAAAAGCAAAAGCACGGTAAGTGTACCGAAAGATAAATTAAGAACTCATGAAAAGGTATGAAATGTTGATGATCAAAGTATGTATAGTTATGTTTATGAGAAGTATGATTTAAGTGATGTTAAGCTCATGTACTATACCTTACCATGTGATGATATTGCTAAGTTATGTGTTTAATCACTAACTTGTGTTGTTGGTGATGCTTAGGCTTGTGCCAAGCTATGTTGGATTAGTTCATGTCTATTTTTATGATTATGCATTAAAATGGTAAGCTATGTTCATAATTTACGAACTTACTAAGCCTTATGTGCTTATGTTGTCTTTCTTTCCTATGTTTTATAGATTATCAGAAGCTCGATCAGGTTGGAAGCTCGTCGGAGACCTATCACACTATCCAGCGACTATATCGGTAGATTTTGATGTTTTGGTCATAATTATAATGACATGTATAGGTGAATTGAGTTTGATGAGATTGTGGTTATGTTTGGCTTATAAATATGGTTTTATTGTTGGTGTACTTTTGGCATTTTGATGCTTGATGGTTGGTGTTGATATGGCTAAGTAAATATATGGTTTGTATAACCAATTTGATATGTTTGAATATGGTTTGGCATGTGGTCATGGTGGTAAGTTTTGGTTTGGAAATAGGTTAGAAATGTATGGGTGATGAATGACTAAATTATGCATATGTTTAAGTATGTTTAGTTAATGTGATTGAGGTGCCTTTTGGCATATTGGTTGTATGGATAAATGGAGAAACGAATTAGCCATTTTTATGCATGTTTTAGGTATGTTTTAAGGATTGAATGTATCTATAAATGGCTTATGGAATCATGCTTGATTAGGGTGAAAGAAATGACTTGAATTTGACTTATTTCTTGTCCACACGGCCAAAGTCATGGGCGTGTGTCTTAGCCGTGTGTGACACACAGTCTTGTGTCCCCTGTAGGTTTCAAAGGGTTGCAAGTCAGGTAGTTACACGGCCTAGCATACGACTTGGCACACGGGCATGTGAAGCCATTTCGAGAGTTATACGGCCTGGCACACGGGTATGTGGCTTGGCCTTGTGACCCAAGTCAGAGAGTTACACGGGCATAGACACGGGCTGGGACACGACCGTGTGTCCCTATTTTGAATGTCCACACGACCTGAGACATGGGCGTGTGTCTCAGCCGTGTGAGTTACACGGCCTGGCGACACGGTCGTGTGACCCTTGCAGTGTGAATTTTTTTGTCTTTTTCCATAAAATTCTAAATGTTTTTGATTAGTCCCAAATTGATTCTAAAGTGTTTCTAAGGCCTCAAGGCCTCGAACAAGGGACGATATACATGTATTGGAATGAATTTTTCTATGATTATGAAATGTTTGGAAATGAATGATTTTAAGTTACCTTTTTATGGTAATACTCTGTGACCCTATTCCAGCGAGGGATACAAGTTAAGGGTGTTACATTTAGTGGTATCAAAGCTACGATTTAGTCGATTCTTGGATTGAACTTAACAATTACGAGTCTAGAAATACATGCCATTATATAACCTGTGATAGTATGATAACTTCTGACTCGTTTTGAATTGTGCTTTCATATAGAAATGACATCCAACCGAGCTGACTCTGATAAAGTTGAAATTATCGCGTAAGCCTCCATTCACGGAATTACTTCAAGTGGCAGTAGGCCCATATCTAAGGGCTGGGGAGGAGAGGCTAAGGAAGCCTTCTTCCAAATGATGAATAAATGGTTTACCGAGTTTGTACGAACGAACCTGATAGCTCAACTACCTTCACCCCACCTGTTCCCCAACCGGTCCCTGTGGTTCCTCAGGGTTTGGAACCAATACGAGTTAGTAAGCTGCCAGTTGATAAAATTCGTAAATATAGAGTTGAAGAATTTAGAGCTACAGCTGAAGATGGCCCAGAGAGAGTCGAGTTCTGGTTAGAAAACACGATTAGGGTTTTTGATAAATTGTCTTTTACACTAGTAGAATGTGTAAAAAGTTTTGTATCTTTACTAAAAGACTCACCTTTCAGTGCTGGAATACTTTGGTTTCTGTGGTGCCGAGTGAGCAAATAGATTGGGAATTTTTTCAAATCGAGTCCGAAAGAAGTATATAAGTCAAAAATTTCTTGACCAGAAACGTAAAAAGTTTCTCGAGTTTAAGCAGGGCTGAATGATAGTGTTCGAGTATAAGAGGGAATTTTTTAGACTGAGCAAATATGCTAAGGAATGCATACCAACCGAAGTTGCCATGTGTAAATGGTTTGAAGACAGGTTAAACAAAGACATAAAGCTGTTAGTTAGGATACTGGAGTTGAAAGAATTTGTTGTTTTAGTTGATCGAGCACATAAAGACGAAGGGCTTAGCAAAGAAAAGAGACAAGTGATTATGAAGCTACAGATTTGAGAAAGAGATAAATGGAAAAGTGATAACAATCATCATCGAAGAAATCGAAAGAACATCGTAACCGTTCAACAGCTTTAGTGGGATATTTTAGTACAGATAGAGGTAAACAACATACGAGTTCAAAACCTCAAGCTTCGTCCGTAGCGAGCGTAAGCAGTGTTAAAGGCAATAAGCCTGATTGTCAGCAGTGTGGACGTCGACACTTTGATGAATGCGAGATGAAAGATGGGGCATGTTTCAAATGTGGTTCATATGAACATTTTATCTGAGATTGCCCAGAGAGACTGCCAAGGAACCCTAGAAATGTGGGTAATAGTCGTAGTGAGACCAAAGACTCTATTGTGAGATCCGTGCATGGGAGGAAGCTTCATCACTAGATGTTATCACTGGTACATTTTCTATCTTTGATTTTGATGTTACTGCTCTGATTGATTTGGGATAAACACATTCGTATGTATGCATGAATTTAGTGTCAAGTAAGAATTTTCCTGTTGAGTCCACTGAATTTGTGGTTAAAGTAATGAACCTTCTAGGTCAGTATGTATTAGTTGATAAGGTTTGTAAAAATTGTCATTTGATAATTCAGGGTTGTAACTTTTTGGCCGATTTGATGCTATAGCCATTTGATGAGTTTAACGTGATTTTGGGTACGAATTGGTTGACTCTACATGATGCCTTTGTGAACTATAGATGAAAGCTTATTATGTTAAAGTGTCAGAATGGTGAAAAGCTTTAGATTGAATCATATAAACTGGATAGTATGTCTAATGTTATTTTGGCTGTGTCAGAGATATGTTAGAAAAGGCTGTGATGCGTATCTTGCTTACATATTTGATTCTAGAGTTTCTAAGTTGAAGTTAGAATCAGTTTTAGTGGTATATGAATATTCAAATGTGTTTCCAGTGGAGTTACCAGGATTACCGCTGATCTAAGAGGTCGAGTTTGGTATTGAGTTAGTACCGGGAACATCTCCGATATCGATAGGTCCTTATAGAATGACACCTATAGAGTTAAAAGAGTTGAAAGTGCAGGTTCAAGAGTTGACAGATAGGGGTTTTGCTCAACCCAATTTTTCTCCTTGAGGTGCACCTGTTCTATTTGTTAAGAACAAGGATGAATCTATGTGATTATGCATTGACTATCGACAACTTAACAAAGTCACGATCAAGAATAAGTATCCATTACCGCGTATTGACGATCTATTTGATTAGGCGAAAGGTGCAACAGTGTTTTCGAAGATTGATCTTTGTTCTGGTTATTATTAGTTGCGAGTTAAAGACTTAGATGTACCAAAAACCGTATTCAAGACCAGATACGGACATTATGAATTTCTTGTGATGCCATTTGGTTTGACTAATGGACCTGCAGTATTTATGAATTTAATGAACAAAATTTTTAGACCATATTTAGACAGATTTGTCGTAGTATTCATTAATGATATTTTAATTTATTCGCGAGATGAGTCTGGGCATGCTGAGCATTCGAGTATTGTTTTGCAAACTTTACGCGAAAAGAAACTATTTGCTAAGTTTAGTAAATATGAATTCTGGTTTCGGGAAGTCAGATTTCTGGGAAATGTTGTATCAACCGAGGGTATCAGAGTTGATCCGAGTAAAATTTTAGCTGTTGTTGATTGGAAGCCTTCGAGAGATGTATCTGAGGTTAGAAGTTTTCTGGGATTAGTCGGATATTACAGAAGATTTGTTAAAGGATTCTTGATGATTGCTACGCCATTGACGAGATTATTGCAAAAAGATGTTAAGTTTGAGTGGTCTGAGAAATGTGAGCAAAGCTTTAATGAATTGAAAGCATTGTTAACCGAGGCACCAATGTTAGTTTAGCTTGAGTTGGGTAAAGAATTTGTAATTTATAGTGATGCATCGTTGAACATATTAGGTTGTGTTTTAATATAAGAGGGAAAAATGATAGCGTATGCTTTTAGACAGTTAAAGTCGCACAAGAAGAATTATTCGATGCATGATTGGAGCTTGCAGTGGTTGTGTTTGCTTTGAAGATTTGGCGACAGGTATAGGTTAGGGGTGTTACAATATTTAAATCTAGTGGCTATGGTATGGTTCTAGTTTATTCGGCATAGCTTCATTCCTATCTCACATAGTTCCACCATAATTGGAACAAATGCTTTTGTTGTATGCAATTATGACAAAAATGTCTATCAATGTTGGGACAATTATTCTCAAGGAGATTTAAGACTGTGCAAGGAAAAAGGAAGGAAGTGCCTACTTTCCATCATTGATACTTCACTTTGCTTAAGGGCCCAAGTAAGATCAAAAGCAGACTTGAAGGGTCAATATGTTCAAGTTGCATAACAAGGTATGATCTTGAGATGTCAGTGAAAAATGTTGGACTATTGAACCTAGTGGAGCCAAAAGAACTGAACGAACCAGAATATGATGAGTCACCAACTAAGTCTGAACCGAAAACTAACTCAACAAATACCACAGAAGAAGTAGAAATTGAAGAGGAACTAAATAGCCTTGAGTCGAGGGTGGAACCAGATGCTGCTAAACCAATGGAGTCAAGTTTTAATCCTAAGTTGATCATTCCAATGCCATCTTCTTCGAACACTATGAATAAATCAAAATTCTCAACTAAGATGGATATGTGGAAATTCATGCATAACCAACAACAAACTTATTAGAGATATGAAAAAGTTAGAGATGATACAATACAAAATACTTTTAAGAATATCTCTAACACTTTTGTTCCTGAGTTCCCAGATCATATCTTTGAGACATGGTATGAGGATATTGTGCGATCAAGTGCGAAGAAAGGGAAAAGGAAAAAGACATGGAGCATGATACGAATAAAAAGGGGGGAAATTTCTTTTTCTTAGAATTTATTTATTTTTAGGCATTTATTTTTCTTTCATAGTTAATAATTTGCTTTCGTATAATAAATAATATATTGCAAGCATGAATAAAAGAAGCTCAATGCCTCTTTATTAGAAAAAAGAGAAGAGATTTGGTAATGGGAATGAACATGTCTAGGATGGATTGTTAAGAAAGACTTGGTACTTAAGCAGTCTTCATGACTCACCTCTCTTTCTTACAACCTTAACTGGTGTTCAATTTTCATTCATTACTTTGTTTTCGCAATGAGGACATTGCTTCTTTCTAAAAGGGGGTAAGACAATATATGCATGAATTTTTAATTATTTTTCTTAAGTAGCTTTTGATGCTTTCACATGAATCTGATGAAATAAAATAATGTTTAGAGAAAATTTTTTTATAAGTTAGCTCAAATGCAAGTATGATTTCTGATTTTATTTGAGTTTTTTGATGTTATCTTGAGTTATGGAATGCTTGTATGTTCTTAGGTCTTATGTAGCTTTTTTGCCATGAAAATTGAACTTCTTTTGAAATAAGCATGCATGAAGGTTTAGGTCCTTAGAATTAACTTAGTAACTTTCTTGAGGTGAAATCCTAGGAGGCATAAGAATCTAAACATGATTTAGGCACATTTTCTTTGGATCGTTTGATCCTTTTTAGCCTACCATATGTATTTGACCTTTGAAATAATTTGAGCCTTAAAACCTATTTTATTGTTATTTACCTACATTATAAACCATACTACCATCTTTTTAAATTTTATCTTATTCTTGCACCTATCTTAACTATACTTGTCTTGGTGAACAAAGATTGAGGAAAAATTCAAAAACATGTACATGTTCTTCTTATTTTCAAAAAAAAGCTCCATTCAAATGTCAAGCAAAAAGACCAAAATAAATACTTAAAGGATTGAGAAATATTGGGCATATACTTCAAAATTAAGTTTGGGGAGGGGTGAAAACCCATTAGTAGGAAGAATGTACCTCAAGAAGATCTAAGGAAAAGTTAGGATTAAGATTACTAAACCTAAAAAGTCACTTATCTGTATCCATACCTTAAGCCTAGCCTCATTACAACCTTATAAAAGACCTATTGATTGGATGATTATGCCTACTACATTAATGGAGAGGAATCACTAAGTTCAACATATAGGACCATTAATTAGACCTTGTGATAGCTTTGTTTGGTTGATAAGGAAACTTTGATTGAATGGTGAATGCTATGTATGACCTTGAAAAGCATGTACTCTATGAATGATGCTAGAATTTTTCCACACTTAAAAGAAATTTTGAAATAATGTTTGCATTTGAATGACTTATCAATAAAAAGAGTTGTGATCATGATTTTTTTAATGCATGGTTATGTGTAGAAATTGATGCTGCTTAAACTTATTGCAAAATTTTCCTTAGCAACAGTTGTGCTTTACGTGAAACGTTACTCGGGACGAGTAATGGATTAAGTTTGGGGGTGTGTAAACTCTAATTTATTTAGGGTTTTTTCTAGTAGCTTTTACCACTTTTTTACTTAAAAATAATACTAATCCCGAGTATTTGTTAATTAATTTAGTGAATTTTTTCTTAAACGTCGATAATGGACATGAATTTATAAAGTACGCAAATTTGTGCTTTATTATATAAATTTTGTGCATAAATTAAATTATTTCATGTTATTTATTAATGTTTTATATTTAATTATGTAATGGAACCATGAAGTTGATTTAATAAAGAGCTTATTATTAAGTTGCATGAACATGAGCTATTTATTTCCTGTGTTGGATGGCAAAACCATGCTAAATGGGCCAACGAGGTGTTATTTTGACCCATTTAAAATTATGCTACAAGATGGACAAGTCTGATTATTTAATGGATCACAGAACCGTCCAATAAGAGGGAGTCAAGCCCAAATTCGGAACAACCATGTTGGCTACCCCAAAATATATTTCGGGATATTGACTAGAGGTCCCAACATTTAGAGAATCATTGAAAATCAACACATAAAGATTGCCCTTGAAACCGTCCAACACATACCTAAATTTAGCATGATTCTATGCTCAAATAAAGGAACCGTAATCCACCTTCTTCCACAAAATGTGGCTGGCCAAGCAATGGAGAAAATAGAGGGATTCCAATCCCTATTTTTAGTAAACTCTGCCATCTAATTCAATCATAAATACCCCCACTCATTCCCCATTTCAATCATCCTTCATCCCTACATCCCTAATTCTTCACATCTCTCAATCATCATTCATTCTCTCATTTCTTATTTTCATTTCCACGCATAGCATCCCATATTTTCTTTCTTAGCCAAAAACCTTGGTAACATTATCTCTTGGCCGGCCACTTTGAGGAGCCATTAGCAAAGGAGCAACACAAGGATTAGAGGAAAAAATCTTCAATTAGAGTTCATGAGACTGTTGATTCGACAGAGTCTATTCTTCATTTACTTTGTTATTTTTGTTTTAATCATGTTTGCAATGTTCTTTCTAATATTGTCATCAACAATGGTAGCTTAATTCTGTTTGCTAGGATGATTGCATTTATTTAATGAAGTGTGTTTAAATCATGTCTATAGTGTTTGTGTCTTAGTCGATCATGTTTTCAATAAACTCAAGTATTTATTTCATTCATACGTGATTAGATGCATTAGAATTAGCTAAGCCATCCTAACCAGACGACGGCTAGTGCATACAATAATTCAGATGTGCATGCTTAATTTAGATCGTAACCTGACTAAATTAATGGTTCATAAAAACCTTAGCGAGCTTTATTATCTTGCATATTTTTTAGGTTTATGTGATTAAACTGTTTCAAGCCTAACCCATCCCTTTTACTTCACATGAATCATAAGAAACCCTTAGTTTAATATGATCAGTAAAATGCATGTTTTACTATGTAGAAGATTCCGAAAGGACTTAATTTATTTTCCAAACTCATGAAAGATCAAGTTGCCATGGAATAATTTCCTAACACTGTTAAGCATGATAAAAATAAACTAAGTTGAATGATGTAACTATCTTAGTCTATTCATGTTATTGATTGTTGATGTTTGTGTTTTTGTTAAATTCATTCATACAATTCATTTCATACTTCGCATTTAGTTTAAATTGCATTAGGGATCCATCTTGCATCTGGAGAATTTAACTTCATCAATCACCCATCGCTCAAGATATTGATTAAATTGTTAACTTTCATTTTTCAATATATTGATTAACATATACAATCCTTGTTGAGACGATAACTCTTTTACTTACTTATTACTTGATAATGACTGTGTACACTTGCACAAATCAAGCCTTATAGTACTTTATATGATTGTCTGTGTGGCTTGTTCTGTTAGGCCTTTTTGGCGTAAATTGTCAGGGATGTCTGGTAAGATATAAATCTGAATGTCTACCTATATTGTAAGATATGAGTAAATTCTTTTAGTTCTATAATAAGTGAGACCAAGATATGGTATCGTTATGTAATAGATCAAGAGCAAATAAGTTTCAAGGTTTTCCATATAAAAAGATGCGTACCCGTATGTTAATAAGGGTATCCATCATTAAGATGTGCAAGAATGAAAATAAAGTGGTATTATGTCTTCTTCTAAAATTATTCTGAATCTGAGTTAATGTTAACTTGAATTATGTGATTTTGATATAAAAAGATGTGGAGTGTATTTGAATGGTCTATGCAATGATTTATCAGTGTAATAGCCCGTTTTTAGTGAAATCAAAACAGTGGTTTTAGGACAACAAATTCGAAGTGAAAATATTTATTTTATTATTATCACAATCATGGATACACATGAATCCTACCATCCATAGTAACAAAGTATATTGTACCGAAAAATCTTACCAAAGCTTACACAAAATGGAATAACGATGGTCGTCACCATCCCTTTTCATAATTGATAGTCGAAGCTATCCCTTTTCAAAATTGATAGCTGAAGCTATCCCTTTTCATATTTGATGGTCGTCACCATCCCATTCCGTAGTTGATGGTCGTCACCATCCTTTTTCATAATCGATACTCAAAGCTATCCCTTTTCATAATTGATGGTCGTCACTATCCCTTTTCATAATCGATAGCCGACGCTATCCCTTTTCATTGGTCGATGATCATCGTTACGCCGTTGGATTTTTTCACCGAGACATAAATTGATATTATTAAATGATATCATTTAAAACATAATTTAAAACGTTATTTAAATGTACGAACTTACCTCGACGATAAAATATAGAAACAGAGTCGACTAATTCGAAGCTTTCTCTTTGCCTTGATCTAAAGCCGTACGAGGTCTATCTTGATCTAAAACGAATAAATTCAATCAATTTAATAGCCATTCAATTCAATTCAATCCAAATTCATATTCTTGCAAAATTACGCTTTTTCCCCTAATGTTTTAATTTCTTTACAATTTAGTCCTTAAGCTCGTAAAATGAAACTCATGTAATTTCATCCCTACCCAAGTCTAGCCGAATTCCATATAGGCTCAAATCAGCTCATACATTTCATTTTTTTTCACAATTTCACCATGAATATTTTATATTTTTCAATTAAATCCCCAATTGATAAATTCATCAAAAATCACATAACAAAAGTTGTTTCTCGAACAAAAATGTTCATTTTCTTCCATCAAACATCACAAACAACTTGTATACATTCATGGAAAAACCCTAATCTTTTAACAGTTTTCCAAATTAGTCCCTAGGCTAGCTAGATTAAGCTACAACGATCCTAAAGAATTACACAGGCATGGACATGGGCTGGGACACGACCGTGTGTACCTACTTTGAATGTCCACACGGCCTAAGACACAGGTGTGTGTCCTAGCTGTGTGAGTCACACGGCCGTGTGACCCCTGCAGTATAAATAATTTTAACTTTTTCCCAAAAATTCTATATGTTTCTGATTTAGTTCCAGATCGTTCCTAAAGTGTTTTTATGCCCTCGAGGGATCAAATAAGGGAAAATAAGCTTATGTTTGAATGGAATACGATGTGATTCTTAAAATGTTTTGAGATGAATTTTTAAGTATTAATTTTTTTGGTAATGCTCTATAATCCTATTCCGGCGACGGATACGGGTTAGAGGTGTTACATTTTAGTGGTATCAAAGCTATTGTTTAGATGATTCTTAGACTGAACGTAGCGTGTGTGAGTCTAGAAATAATGCCATTATATAACCTGTGATAGTGTGATAACTCCTGACTCGTTTGAAATATGTTTTCATATAGTAATGACATCCAACCGACCTGATTCTGATGAAGTCAAAAGTAACGCGCAAGCCTCCATTCACGGAGTAGCGTCGAGTGGTACAAGGAAGCTTTCTTCCAAATGATGAGTGAGTGGTTTACCGAGTTCGTACGAACGAACCCGACAGCTCAACAACCTCCACCCCTACCAGTTACCCAATCGATCGCTGTCGTTCCTCAAGTTTTGGAACCAATGCAAGTTAATAAACCGCCAGTCGACAAAATTTGCAAATATGGGGCTGAAGAATTTAGAGCTACAGCTGATAATGATCCGGAGAGATTTGAATTTTGGTTAGAAAATACTATTAGAGTATTCGACGAGTTATCTTGTACACCGACAGAGTGTGTAAAATGTGCCGTATCTCTACTAAAAGACTTAGCATATCAGTGGTGGAATACTTTGGTTTTGGTTGTGCCGAGAGAGTGTATCAACTGGAAATTTTTTCAAACCAAGTTCAGAAAGAAGTATATAAGTCAGAGATTTCTTGATTAGAAACATAAAGAATTCCTTGAGCTTAAACAGGGCCGTAAGTCAGTGTTTGAATACAAAAAGGAATTTGTTAGATTGAGC
The DNA here is from genome assembly GCA_013467495.1 of Gossypium gossypioides. Classification (NCBI taxonomy): domain Eukaryota; kingdom Viridiplantae; phylum Streptophyta; class Magnoliopsida; order Malvales; family Malvaceae; genus Gossypium; species Gossypium gossypioides. Next base: position 11,203 of record JABEZY010272078.1, on the reverse strand, counting down.
AAATATGCCTGAGAATTTATTCCAATCGACGTTGCTATGTGTAAACAATTCGAGGAAGGGTTAAATAATGATATAAAGCTTCTAGTTGAGATACATGAACTGAAAGAATTTGTTGTGCTAGTTGATCAAGCTCATAAAGCCGATAAGCTTAGGAAAGAGAAGAGAAAAGTTGATTATGAAGTTAAAGAGTCAAGAAAGAGATCATCGAGAAATTCACATCAGTCATCATCGAAGAAATCGAGAGAACATTATAATCATTTGATTGCTTCAGTAGGATATCCTCGAAGAGACCGAGGTAAACAACATGCGGGTTCAAAGACGCAAGCTATGTCTGTAGCGAGCATAGGCAATGTTAAAGATAATAAGCCTGATTGTCAACGGTGTGGACATCCACATTTTGTTGACTGTAGGGCAAATGATGGTGCGTGTTTCAAACATGGTTCATATAAGCATTTTATTTGAGAATACCCGAAGGTACTCGAGAAAGAAAAAGTTTAGAATGTTCGATCTAGTAATACTGCCGTGAGAGGTAGACCACGTCGTAATCCTAGAAATGTGAGTAATAGTCGTACTGGAAAAAAAGACTCTACTATGAGCACTAGCCAGAGCTTACGCAATTCGAGCATGAGAGGAAGCTTCAGCGCCATATGCTATTACTGGTATATTTTCTAGCTTTGATACTAATGTTACTGCTTTGATTGATCTAAAATCAACCCATTCGTATGTATGCACGAATCTAGTGTCAAGTAAGAATTTACCTGTTGAGTCCACTGAATTCGTGGTTAAAGTATCAAACTCCCTATGTCAGTATGTGCAAGTTGATAAGATTTGCAAAAACTCTCCGTTGATGATTCGGGGTTGTAATTTTTTGGCCAATTTGATGCTATTGTCGTTTGATGAGTTTGATGTGATTTTGCGCATGGATTGGCTGACTCTGCATGATGCTATTGTGAACTGTAGACGAAAGCTTATTGTGTTAAAATGTCAGAACGGTGAAATGCTTCAGATTGAATCAAATGGTTTGAGTGGTATGTTTAATGTTATTTCAGCTTAGTCAACACAGGGATATGTGAGAAAAGGCTGTGATGCGTATCTTACGTATATTTTTTATTCTAGAGTTTCTCAGTTAAAGCTAGAATTAGTTCTAGTGGTTTGTGAGTATCCAGATGTGTTTTCAGAAGATTTAACCGGGTTGCCACCGGTTAGAGAGGTTGAGTATACCATTGAGTTAGTACCGGGAATATAACCGATATCGATAGCTTCTTACAGAATGGATCCTACTAAGTTGAAAAAGTTGAAAGCATAGTGGCAAGAGTTGACAGAAAGGGGTTTTGCTCAACCCAATTTTTAACCTTGGGGTGCACCTTTTTTGTTCGTTAAGAAAAAGGACGGATCTATAAGATTATGCATTGATTACAGCGAGCTCTACAAAGTTACGATCAAGAATAAATACCCATTACCGTGTATTGATGATCTGTTTGATTAGTTGAAAGGTGCAACAATATTTTCGATGATTGATCTTCGTTCTGGTTATTATCAGCTACGAGTTAAAGATTTTGATGTGCTGAAAAGTGCGTTTGGGACCAGATACTGACACTATGAATTTCTTGTAATGCCATTTGGTTTAATTAATGCACCTATAGTATTTATGGATTTGATGAACAAAATTTTTAGACTGTATTTAGACTGATTTGTGGTGGTATTTATTGGTGATATCTTAATTTACTCGCGAGAAGAGACTAAGCATGCAGAGCATTTGAGAATTGTTTTGCAAACTCTGCGCGAAAAATAATTTTTCACTAAGTTTAGAAAATATGAATTTTGGCTCCGAGAAGTTGGATTTTTGGGACATATTATATCAATCGAAGGCATTAGAGTTGATCCAAGTAAGATTTTAGCTATTGTTGATTGGAAACCTCCGAGAAATGTATCCGAGGTTCGAAGCTTTCTAGGGCTAGTCGGGTATTACAGAAGGTTTGTTAAGGGATTTTCGATGATTGCTACACCAATGACGAGATTATTGCAAAAAGACGTGAAATTCGAGTGGTCTGAGAAATTCCAGCAAAGTTTCAATCAGTTGAAAGCGTTGTTAATCGAGGCACTGGTGTTAGTTCAACCTGAGTCGGGTAAAGAGTTCGTGATTTTCAGTGATGCTTCTTTGAATGGTTTAAGCTGTGTTTTGATGCAGGAAGGCAAAGTAATAGCTTACGCTTCCAGACAGTTAAAGTCGCATGAAAAGAATTATTCAATGCACGATTTAAAGCTTGTAGCTATTGTGTTTATGTTGAAGATTTGACGACACCATTTATACGTAAAAAAGTGTCACATCTTTACAGATCACAAAATTTTGAAGTATTTAATGTCATAGAAAAACTTGAATCTGAGACACCGTAGGTGGCTCGAGCTATTGAAAGATTATGATTTGATTATAGATTATTATCCGGGTAAAGCAAATGTAGTTGTTGATGCTTTGTAGAAAGTCTTTATTTGCTTTGTGAGCGTTGAATACGCGATTGATGTTGTGTGATAATGGTTCAATCTTAGCTGAGTTGAAAGCTAGACCAACGTTTTTACAACAGATTCGTGAGGCTCAGAAACATGACGATGTGTTGTTAGCTAAACGGAAACAGAGTGAGTTGACTCCTAATTCAGATTTTCAGATTGAATCCGATGATTGTTTGGAGGCAGAATTTACATATCGAATAATTTAGAGTTTGTTCGGAAGATTTTTCAAGAAGCTCATAGTGGTAGCTTGTCTGTTCATCCTGGTAGTAAAAAGATGTGCAACGACTTGAAGCAAATGTAGTAGTGGACGGGTATGAAACAAGAGATTTTTGACTTTGTATCAAGATGTTTAGTATGTCAGCAAGTTAAAGCTAAACATCAAGTACCTTCTGGTTTGTTACAGACAGTGATGATACCGAAATTGAAATAAGAGTGAGTCACGACGGATTTTGCTTTGGGGTTACCCTCGTCTCCGAAAAAGAAAGATGCAATTTGGGTTATTGTTGATCGTCTGACGAAGTCTGCACATTTTATTCCAGTACATACAGATTATTCTCTTGAGAGGTTAGCCTAGCTTTATGTTACTGAGATTGTCAGGTTGCATGGGGTGCCAGTTTCTATTATTTTAGATAGAGATTCGTGGTTTACATCATGATTCTAGAGCAAGTTACAAGAGGCTTTAGGTATGCGGTTACATTTTAGCATTGCTTTTCATCCTCAGATAGACGGTTAGTCTGAACAAGTGATTCAGGTACTTGAAGATATGCTTCGGTGTTGCGTTTTAGAATTTGAAGGCAGTTGCGAAAAATATTTATCGTTGGTTGAGTTCGCATACAATAATAGTTATCTTTCGAGCATAAATATGGTATCGTATGAAGCTTTGTATGGTCGTAAATGTCAAACTCCATTGTATTGGACAAAGCTCAATGAGAAAAAGATTCACGGGGTTGATTTGATTCGAAAGGTTGAAGAAAAAGTGAAAGTGATCCGAGATTGTTTGAAAGTAGTTTCGGATCGACAGAAATCATATGCGGATTTAAAATGTAAAATATTAAATTTCAAGTCGGCAATAAAGTGTTCTTGAAAGTATGGCCCTGGAAGAAAGTTCTTCGTTTCGATCATAAAGGAAACCTAAGTCTGCGATTTATCGGGCCGCATGAGATTAGTTAAAGAATCGGACTAGTATCGTATCTTTTAGCTTTGCTGTCAGAGTTAGAAAGATTCATATAGTGTTTCACATATCAATGTTATGACGGTATCGATCAAACCCTTCACATGTTATCTCATCAGTGGATGTCGAGATTCAGCCCGATATGTCGTATAGCAAAGAACCGATCGAAATCTTACCTCGAAAGGTTAAAGAATTAAGAAATAAAAACATAGCTTTAGTAAAAATTCTTTGGCAACGACACAGTATAGAGGAGGCCACCTGGGAACCGGAAGAAGCTATGAGAAAGCAATATCTGAACCTCTTTTCTGGTAAGATTTTCGGGGACGAAAATTCCTTTAGGGGGATAGTTGTAACAACCCATTTTCAGTGAAATCAGAACAGTGGTTTTGGGACAGCAAATCCGAAGTGAAAATATTTATTTTATTATTATTTAACTAAGAAAACTCCATGAATGAAGCTTGAAGGTTTGGCCAACATTCCTTGTGCATGTAAGTGTGTTTTTGTCCCGTTTTTAATGATTTTTATGTTTTCAGGATCATTTTAGCTTAATCTAGCTAGCCTATGGACTAATTTACAAAACTGTTAAAAGATTAGGGTTTTGCCATGAAAGTATACGTGTTTTTTGTGATGTTTGATGGAAGAAACTGAACCTTTGTTGATCGAGAAACAACTTTTGTTAAGTGATTTTTGATGAATTTGTTAATTAGGGATTTAATGAAAAATATGAAATATTCATGGTGAAATTGTGAAAAAAATGAAATGTATGAGCTACTTTGAGCCTATATGGAATTTTGCTAGACTTGGGTAGGGATGAAATTACATGAATTTCATTTTACGAGCTTAAGGACTAAATTGCAAAGAAATTAAAACATTAGGGGCAAAAGTGAAAGTTTGAAAGAATATGAATTTTGATTGAATTTATTCATTTAGATCAAGATAGACCTCGTACGGCTTTAGATTGAGGCAAAGAGAAAGCTTTGAATTAATCGACTCTGTGTCTACATTTTATTGTCGAGGTAAGTTCATACGTTTAAATAGCGTTTTAAATTATGTTTTAAATGTTATCATTTTATAATATCAATTTATGTCTCGGCAAAAAAATCCAACGGCGTAACGAAGATCATCGACCAATAAAAAGGGATGGTGAAAAGGGAGAGCTTCGGCTATCGATTATGAAAAGTGATGGTGACAACCATCGTTATTCCATTTCATGTAAGCTTCGATAAAAGTTTTTTATACAATATACTTTGTTACTATGGATGGTAGGAAGCATGTGTATCCATGATTGTGGAAAGTTATTTTATCGTGTGTTGATATTGAATTTATTTGATCAAGCACTAATTTCGATTGTTGGTGATGCTTAGGCTTGTGCCAAGCTTTTGTTGGATTGATTTATATTTCTTTTAAGCTTATGCATTGTATTGGTAAGCATCGTTGATGTGTTACGAACTTACTAAGCATTATATGCTTACTTTGTGTTCTTTTCCCATGTTTTGTAGTTAATCGGAAGCTCATTTGGGTTGGAAGATCGTTGGAGACCTATCACACTATCCATCAACTATATCGATAGAGTTTGATGTTTTTTAAGTCATGGTTATAATGGCATGTATAGGTGTTTTGTGCTTGACGAAATAGCCATTATGTTAGGCTTGTAAATGTGGTATTTTGGTTAATGAATTAGTTGTCATGTTGGCTTGTATATATGTGGTTTTATGATGGTTGATAATTTGGCATTTTGGTGTTTTTTGTGCTTGATGTTTGAATGGTTAAGTTAATGTATGTTTTAGTGACCATTTTGGTATATTTGAATGTGATTTTAGTATGGTCATTTTGGTAGAAATTGGTATGGAAATTGGTTGCAATTATTGAGTTGTTAAATGGCTAAGTTATGCTTGTGTTTGAGTATATGTAATGTCATGGTCATTTTGGTGCATATTGGTTGTACGAATAGGTATGCATAGGTATCATATTGTGCTAGCTTGATTATGTATATTTTAGGTACATTTTGAATGTTTAAATTGGATGCAAATTGGTTGTATGTGTGTGCACAATATGGGTGAAGGAAATGGCTTGAGAATGGCCTAAGATATGGGTTTGTATCTCAGGCGTGTGTGACACACGGCCATGTGACACAGCCGTGTGCCCCCTATAGGTTTTAAAAGGTTGCAATTCAGGCTGTTACATGGCCTAGCACACGGCTTGGCACATGGGCGTGTAAGGCCATTTCAAGAGTTACACGGCCTTGCACATGGACGTGTGGCTTGGCCGTGTGACCCAAGTCAAAGAGTTACACAAGACAGAAACGGGCTTGGACATGACCATGTGTCCCTACTTTGAATGTCCACACAACCTGAGACACGGGCGTATGGCTCAGTCGTGTGAGTCACATGGCTATGTGACCCCTACAGTATGAAAAATTTGAACTTTTTCCAAAAATTCTATATGTTTCCGATTTAGTCTCGGATCATTTCTAAAGTTGTTTTATGGCCTCAATGGCTCAAATAAGGGACAATAAGCTTATTTTTGAATGGAATACGATGTGATTCTTGAAATGTTTCGAGATGAATGTTTAAGTATTAAATTTTTTAGTAATGCTCTGTAACCCTATTCTAGCGACGGATACAGGTTAGGGGTGTTATAATCAGTATGGATATGCATGGTACTAAATCAAGGATTATCTAAGTGTGAATTGATGGTATTAAATTCTGCGTAAGTATTTGCCAAACTTATATGAGTATCCACCGTTGGTAAATGTAAGTGAACAACTGTTTGAATTAAGAATATGGGTTAAGGCATGGATGGAAGTGTTTTATGAGGGTATGTTATTTTAAGAAAGTATTATGGGATGAGATTTATGAAACTATTGGAAGGATTCCTCAATTAACTAGATATGAAATATTAAGTATAACAAGGTTATGATAACTAGCGTATGCGGGAGTGATAAACTGTATGGTATCAGCCAAAGTAAATGATGCAAAATAGTAGTTTTTACAAGATTGCAAAGAAACCATTATGGTATGGTTATTGAGCTCACTAAGTAATCTTATACATACAAGATTTGTTATTTCTTTTCAAATAATTGAGAAGAGACTTCGTCTGGAGGGACAATGCCAGAAGTGTGCCAAGTTGGTAGCGAATGGGCGTAGTCTAGAAATACAGCCTTTCAAATATGTTTTTGATAAACTTATATTTTTTAAGGATTTGTACCAAGATTTATGTAACAAACTATTCTAACAAAATATTGTAAGATACTTTCCTTGTTTTCATATAATACTTTTTTCAATTGAAATGCCATAGAACATGTTTTAAAGAAGTAAGATATTGTAAACATGTTTTTCATATAATACGTTTTTCAATTGAAATGCCATAGAACATGTTTTAAAGAAGTAAGATATTGTAAACTGTTTTTGTTAAATGGTTAAGTCTTGTGTGGTAACATCCGAGATCCAGACTCGATGAATCGGATCGGGTGGAAGGCATTACAATATTAATTCATTGCTGATGTGGCATCCACATTATAATGCCCCATACCCGACTCGACTGCCGGATCCAGACTACAGGGTGCTACGCTCCAGATTTGAATTTAACTAACACATTCCTCAAAGATATTCTACATACCAAATTAAATAAATGCCAATATAATTTATAACACAATTAGCTAATTGGTTTCGCCAAATTACATGAATTTAATACAATTATATTTAAGGTATAGTAAAAATTTTACAAAAGTAGCTTTTGTTTTGTGATATTACAAAAGTAGCTTTAATATGTGGACATTTTTAATTAGCCTTAGAAATATATTTTGTGACCATACATAATTACAACTCAAATCTAATCCTGAGACTCTTCCTTTGGGTGGCCCCGCTGTATGCATATTACAACTGGAAGTAAAGTCGTCTGAGCTCGGAAAATTCTGGCCTAGTCCCTTCATAAATCCTTGAATTTACCATTATACCTGCAATATAATAAAACACAAGTTCGAATGAACTTAGTGAGTTATCCATACCTAGCATCAGCATAATGCTAATAAACTGGTACTTCATGGTTCTGAATTCAAGTTTGGCTTTGTCTGTACTAGGACAGTTTGTCAATTTTGATACATTATTTTGATGACACCATCACTTATTTTATTGTGTATCTTGGAGAAAAATTTAGCTTGCTTGACTACCTTGGATTTATCACAAACGACCCATAAACAGGAGATTACACATTCGCACTATTCGCGATCTTGCCCATATAAGGCTTCCACTTATGAGATTCCATAGACATATAATCAGGAATACAAATGTATAGAAGTTTAACATTGTGGTAGATAATACTCCCAGATTCTTTCTTTAATAGTTGTCCTTGCGGACTCTTGTGCCAATAATTCCTTGAGAGATGATCTTTGTGAATTCTAACTTGCACACTTATGAAAAAAGACCCATAAATAATTCCCTCAGCACGTGTTAAACCAACAAATACAAATAAGCAAATGAGATAGATCTTGGCGAATAATTCCTGTTGCGGACTACTATTAGTAGCTTGTCCTAACATACTCAAGTTTGTAGTATGATCCTTGCGGATTCATGTTTCAGACCCAAGTATGTGGATTAATACTTGCGAAACATATCGACGAATTCATAAAAGAAGTCCCCTTTGGATTTGCGCATACAAATAGATTACAACTAAACGAACTCATTCTTGGAAGACTTATAAAAGCAGATCCAATATTTGTGAAAACATAGATGCAAAAATATACATGGATTCACAGAAGTTGCAAATTTATATACGCATATTATCTCGCGGACCTCCACTGTATTATGGCATATAAGTGAGTCTAGTGAACCTCTCTTGATCATGTCATGGCCATGGACTTGCTTTCATTCATACGAATTAAAGCCTTAAACTCAGCAGAGTCTCATACTACCCTTAAAGGGATTTCATACTACATGTAAAGGGCTTTCATATCTATTTGCGCATATTCTCCATACAAACCAACTGAACCTTTGCAAAGCCAAATAACACGTGGCACATAGTGCACGGCGTGACGTATCACCCTCTATCATTCGCCAAAACATTCCTCCTTACTCTGCATATCATTCATATACATGAATTTATACACAAGAACTCAACCAATACTACTGTTCATACATGACAACTATTACGCCAAACATTCCATCTATACCACATGGTTAAACTTACAACCAGTCATGCATTTGCATATCAACACATAACATGCATCACGATACATCAACATTTAGCCGTAGATTAACTCACCATTTGTACAACATTTAGCTATAGTATAACTCATTATTTGTACAACAATCAATTAAGCATATCGAATACACGATACTAAAAATAAATGAACAACCATTTAAGACTTGAGTTCTGGAACTCACCTAGAAGTTCACGCCAAATCCTTCTTCTTAGCTTTTCCCTTACTACTTGAGCCTCATTAGTCAACGAAACATAACAACCATTTCAAAATTCCAACAAGATATTTTGTCACACTCCAAATCTGGCTAACCTAAAATTGAAGGCGTAGGGGCAAAGTTGGATGTTTTGGCATATGGAAGTATATTAGGATTTAGTTCTCGACATGTTCTTTAGTAAATGAAATAATTCGAAAAACGAAAAGTATGTCTTACATAGGTTACCGCCAAAGGTATAGTATACCTAGTTTATTTAAATGTTGTGAAGAGTAAGACTTGGTAACTTGATCTGGTTATAAACCAACTAAACTGACTAGACAAATGGCATATGGAAAAGACTCACATTTATGTTTCTTTCAAATTTTATAGGCCATTAGGAATGACATATTTCAAAATTTCTTGACACTTGTCAAAATCCACTAAACAGAGGTAGATTATATATATGTATGAGAAGGGTTCATAAGGAAATTTCTTCTTCTTTCAAGGTGACTTTGTAATTCTCTCTTTTTCTTAAATATTAAATGTTATTTGTTGGTTGCTCTTCTTATGTAAACTGGAAGCTAACGATTTTTAGGAATTAAAAGAGGTTGTACCATCACCTGATAAGTCTGGTAACTCTTCATGTAATACCCTCAACCCGACCCAATCTACCGAATCTGAATTTCAGATGTTACGTCCTTCTTACACATGTATTTGAAAATTTCCTCCTTATTATTCATGTGAACGTCTCTTATTAGCGAACAATGTATGGTTACATTTACAACTCAATAAAACATCAGTCTTTCCTACTTTTCCTTTTAGTCTACTGTGTATATCTTGGAGTACTACTTATTTATTTAGGTGCAGACTCGAACTATAAACATATTAAATTTATACTTACATGACTTATGTACATGACTTATGTGCAGACTTTCACACGCCACTTGTCTATTTTGGGATACTACTTAATAAACTTTAGTGTAGACTTGAACACGCCATTTGACTTCCTCTGTATACATAACAGCCTAACGTGCCACTCCTTTAGTGTAGCCTTGGCATCATCTCTCTGCATACATTCCTTGACAGACCTAAAAACAGAAACAACTATTGTAATTTCATAAGAACTTAGTGAGCTAAACCTTAGGATAACTTTTTCAATCATTATACGTTGCACATGTTATATTGCACATCACTGGGTATTTCTTGACCTTTCTTCCTTCTTTGACGGGTACAGTACTGAGGTTACCATCTTTCTTTCTTTTCTCAGAACCATTTTTCCCTTTGTTAGGCGTACTATACTTAACATCTCATTACTTTCTATCTCCTTTCTTAAACCTTACCTTTACATTATTCTTATCCTCTTCACTTACCTTTTTATCAAGCTTAGTAACTTATTTCATACTCACTAGTCTTATCATTATCTTCGGGAGGGGTAGACTGCGCCCAATACTTATCTTAGAATTTGCTAAATCTTTCTTTATTTAGTACGCTTTCTATTTTTACTCTTCACTCGTATCTTTACTTTTGCCATGTACTCTGGTGCAAACTAGCCTTTCTATCTATCCCTTATAACTATTCAAAGTTTACTATTCATTTAGTGTCCGCCCAAAGGCTTTGTCTTGAAATAGTCATCATGAATACCGTTCTTCAGATTTGGCCATGAAGGTGTTCCTTTTTAATAGAGTTTGCCACCATACATTCCGTTAATAGAGATAGTCACAAAGGCATTATTTTGACAGAGATAGACACAAATTCATCTTTATAACAGAGATCACTACAAAGACTTTTTTAGAACAGAGATTGCCACAAAGGCTTTCTTATGCAAACTGCCACAAATGCACTTCTTTAGGTTGCGCCACAAGGGCGTCTCCTTACAAATTACCACAAAGGTATTCCTTATCAGAGATTGGTTCGTGACGGAATGTGCAAGTATACACAGTCGTTATCAAGTAATAAGTATGTATTAAGAGTTATCGTCTCCACATGGACTATATATGCTAATTAATATTTGTAAAATCAACTAATCACAAAATTGGTGAAAAATTATAAAATAGTGTGATGTGGTAATTAATCTAATTAACTAAAATTTAAATATGCAAAGAAAAATTTAACAAATAAATAAAAATAGTAACTC